>JAJIBD010025158.1:0-47227 GCA_021461705.1 Cryptotis parvus
TTTTACTACTACACATGTGGAACCCCTTTCTGATTCAGAAATTTTTGCTCGACAGCATAAAATAGGTATACAATTTAAACAGTTACTGACAATAATCCATAAAAATACTTTTAAAAAAATTAAGATATTTAACCCCCATTAAGTTACCAGAAGGGGTTACCATAAGGAGGTAACATTCAGTTACCATAAGGAGGTCTTGATGCTGTTTAAAAGCTAGACTATAAATGAATTAAATGTTCAATGAATAAAGGTCAGGTGAAAAGTATAAAAATATGCTGCTTTTATTGTCTTTGTCTCCTTGTCTCAGGTTCTGTTTCTCTACTCCATCGTAAGCATCCCGAGGACAGATATGATTTGTGTCTCCCTCAGCATCTAGCCCATGTGCCTGAGCAGATCGTCTTAATAAATATTTGCTGACAGAAGAAAAACAATTATTGGAGTTGGAGAGATTGTTGAGTGGATAAAGCACTTGCCTTGCCTGTGGCTTACCTGGGTTCAATTCCAACACCCTAAGTTCCATGAGGAGTGATCCCTGGGCACAATGTCAGGAGTAAGCCCTGAGCTCCACTGAATGTGGCCAAATAAGACATTATTGAAGGAATGAAGCAAAGAAGGGAGTAAAGGTGAGAATTCCCTCATAACCAGTAACCTGTGTCCCTTCCACCAGGGGTGCTCTTCCTCTGGCTCAGGGATCCAGGCCACCAGTTCTGCCTCCAGAATGAGCTCTTGTTTACCTCGACCACCTTTTTGTAAAATTTATTTTTTATTCAATTTTTTTTATTATAACACCATTACACATTTACAAAGTGTTCATGATTGGGTTTGAGTCATACAATATTGAAGCACCGATTTCTCTATCAGTGTACATTTTCCACCAACATCTCCAGATTCCCTCCCTCAGCCTGCCTCTATGGCAGACATTTTTTCTTCTCTCTCTCTCTCTACCCCCCTTTCTTATACATTGTGGCTTGCCATACATATATTTAGGGGTTATCATGTGAATCCCCTTGCCTACATTCAATGCTCAGTTCTAGTCTGGCTTTTACCATTTCCAACAATCAGTAGAACACTGATATATATATATATATATATATATATATATATATATATATATTTATATCCCACGGATGAATGCAGTCATTTTTCTGTCCTTTTCCTTCTGACTGACTTCATAGAGCATGATCATCTCCATGTCCATCCATTTGTAGGCAAATTGCATGACTTTGTTTTTCCTGACAGCTGCATAGTGTTTTAAAGCCACCAATCAGTGGGGTTGGGGCCCATCTGTGTGGACCAGGTGCCAGAAGCTGCCTTCAGGACAGGAAGCCTGGGGGTGGGTATACAGGGGCGCTCTGGGGTGGCCCTCCATCTCACTGCTTCTCCCCTGAACGCCTTGGTAGTCTGTGAGCGAGAGACCCTCGTGGCGGACCCATTGCCTTCTACCCTGAACCGGACAAGCCTTAATCATGGTGATTGGGGACCGCTAGGGTGTGAAGGGGAAATGCGCAGCCCTCAGAGGTGGCGCCACCTGGGTGCATGTGAGGACCTCTTTCTGCCAAGCTGATACCAGGACAGACTCCTCATGGCCAGCTCTTCTGGGGAGCTACCCTCAGTGGGGGCTGGGGGTGAAAAGCCCTGATCTTAGGGAGTGCACGTTCGTTGGGCTCGGGGCAGGTCTGGACCTGTCTCCCAGGAGATTTCTGGGCTCTGTTCCCCAAGATGATCTCAGCTTCCGCACAGGTGATCCCCACAGCCCGCACCCCTGCGCCTCCCGCCAGGCACCTGGTGACTTGCTGCTGAGTGACCTGGGGCCTGTGGGGAGGCCACCCCTCCCTAGAAAGCGTTTGTCCAGGTCGGGAGAAGGGATTGTTGAATCTCTCCTTTCCAGCGTTAACTCGCTAAGACTTTGTTGCCAAACTTTCTAAAACTCTAGACCTTACTGAAGCCAGGCCTTAAAGCCGATAAAAGGATATTTCATTTAAACCAGAGTAAACCGGTGCTGATAATGTAGTCTTTGTTCAGAAACTTGAAATTAGAGCTATAGTATTTTGTATGTTGTGTCTAGAGAAGTCTGTGTGAAAGTAGTCATGTTTAAAAAACAAGGAATTGTGTATCAAAGTTTGGAAGTAGTAACCTTTAGAAAGACAGTGACTTGTCTGCCTCTTCCTCTCCACAACTGATTGTAACAACTTCCAGTACTGAAGCGCCCTCATGCTTTAGTACTCATGGTAAATACATGGTATTACATTATAATACCATGGGGAATTATACTGTCACACTAGAACTCACTATTGAATATACTCGCTTTTATACTTCCAGTACTAAAGCACGACCCTCATGGTAAATACATGGCTTGCTGCCTGTTGTACCCGGGTAATGTGGTCCCCAAAGATGTCAATGCTGCCATTGCTACCATTAAGGCCAAGTGCAGCATCCACTTTGTGGACTGGTATCCCACTGTCTTTAAAGTTGGGATTAATTACCAGCCTTCCACTGTGACACCCTGGTGGGGACCTGACTAAAATCCAGTGAGCTGTGTGCATGCTGAGCAACACCACAGCCATTGCTGAGGCCTGACTCATCTGGGCCACAAGTTTGATGTAATGTATGCCAAGCGTGCCTTTGTTACTGGTATGTGGGTGAGGGCATGGAGAAGGGAGAGTTCTCTGAGGTCCGTGAGGACATGGCCACTCTGGAGAGATATTATGATGTGGTTGGTGAGGATTATGTTGAGGGAGAGGAGGATGAAGGTGAGGAGTACTAGTTTAATCCTGCACAAGCTTTGTGTAGCTAAGACACAATGAGTATGTTTTAGTTCTGACCTTTTTTAAATTTTTAAAAAAATTTTATTATACCACCATGAGATATACAATTATAAGAATCTTCATAATTGGGTCTCTGTCATACAGCGTTCCAGCACCCAGCCCTCCACCAGTGCCCCATTTCCACCAACAATGTCCAAACACTCCCTCCCACCCAACTCCAGCGTGCCCCTATAGCAGGCACCTTTTTCTTTCTCTCTCTCTGTCTCTGTATTTCTCTCTTCTCTTACACTTTGTGGCTTGCCCTACAGATATTAATGGTTTATGATGTAAGCCTCTATGAGTATATTCAACAGTGAGTTCTATTGTGACATTATAATTCCCCATTCCCCATCAACCTCCCCAGTTTGTTGCAAACTACAATGATCATTACAGTATATAAATGTGAAAGATCCTGGGAAAGACCTGTTCCTAACTTCCATTAATGTTTTAATCCGTCATACAGCCACAGAGCGGCCACACACCGGAGCAGCTGTGGGTCTGGTCTGTCTCTTGTCTAGCTTTGCTGCCTATAGAGGCTGTGAGCCCCACAGCCACCATGCCTGCTGACATGGAGGTGGAGGAATGGGGGGAAGAGCCCAAGGCCCAGCTCCAAGTCCAGCCAGCGTGGCCCCCTGCATGTGTGTCCGAACCCTAGGAGTATGTTGGACTTGGCCAAGGGCTGAGCCATTCACTGCCCTCCAAAACTCCATGAGCTGCTCCATGTGGGTCGAGCTGCACAACTGTGGGTCCAATCTGTCTCTTGTCTGGCTTTGTGACTGTGGAGGTGACCTTTGTTTTAAATGAAACGTAAATAAAGATTTTATTTCAATGTGTCAATAAATGTGTTTTAAATGTTCTGTTTTGTGCTTTTCCTAATAGGTTTTTCTATTTCAAAATAAAAAACACTTCCTGGGTAAAAAAATATAGGCATCCACTTTTCTAGCATCCCCTACTGGGAAATGGGAAGAAACAGAAAAGTGACCCAGGTTCTGATGTTGGACTTAATTATTTTAGCCAGTTTTAACTAATTTTTTGGGGGTGCAATATAGCAGTAAGGTGTTTATTTTGCAAGAGGTCACCTGGTCCCCTGGGCCATCAGGAGTGATCCCTGAGGACAGGTGGGTGTGGCCCAGAAAAGTTCACAGTTTTATTAGGCATAGTTCATTCTTTTAGTTAGGCTATATCAAAAGGATAAGGCAAGTATGAGGTTTATTTTTTTTTAAGGGTCACAGGCCTGGCTACTCTTGCTCAGGAGGTCTGTTCCAGCATTGCTCAGAGGGTCACGCCATGCTCTTAAATGCACTCTGCCTATTGAGTATCTCTCCTTAGCCTTTTAAACGGCGATTCTCACAAATTAGCTGCAGTTTGTGTGAGCCACCAATGATATGTGCTGGAGTCAAAGGCTGTTTAATTTGTGTTGACAATGGGTTGCCATACCTCACTACACAGGGGACTTTATATGGCGTGCTGGAGATCTGAACCAGGATCAGCCACATGCAGGGCAGGAGTCCTCCCACTGTACTAGTTGACGCAAAGCAGCATATGAAGATAGGTTAAGGCCTATCTTAACCTTAAGATAAGTTTTAGGTACACATAACTGCTGCATTCAGAGATGCTTGTTCCATGAGAGTGAATGGAGCTTCTGGAACTAGTTGTTTTTCATGAACATTGTTTTGTTGATATTCAGCTGTAGATCTAACTTTCCACATTTATGGTCGAAGTCAGCAAGCATTTGTGCCGCTTGGCTAATGTTTGGTGTTATTAGAATGATGTCATCATTGAAGTGGCAGTGATGTATTTGCTGACCATCTATCTTCACTCCCATTCCTTCCCATTCTAATTGTTGCATGCCATTCTTGAGGGTGGTACTGAAGAGTTTTGATGAAATGGTATCACCCTGATGAACCCCTCTTTTGACATCAATGATCACTTCCTTGTAGAATGGTGAGATCCTGGTGGTGAATCTGTAATACAGCTCACGAAGGATCTTGATGCATTGGGTTTGAACGCCTCCTGTTTGGCTAGGGCTTCGATGACTGCTTCAGTCTCAAAAGAATCAAAGACTTTCTTTAAATCAGTGAACGTGAGACAGAGCGGCATCTTGAACTCCCTACAAACCTCAATGAACTTGGTTATCGTGTGGATATGGTGATGCACACACACACACACACACACACACACACACGGCCAAGATTCAATTTGCTTCATTACTATTATGACCATATCTTAGTTTTGTTTTGAGGCCACACCCAGTGGTGCTCAAGACTTACTCCTGGCTCTGTGTTCTGGGCCTGGCTGTGGTCCTGCGACCATATGGAGTATTGGGATTGGTCTTGTGCAGGACAAGCACCCAATCCATTGTACTTGCCTCCTCTCTGACCAATGGCTAATTTTTTTTCGCCTTAACTTTTATTAAAGTGCTGTGAGATGAAAAGATTGTTAGTAGTTGGGTTTTGACATTACAGTGTTCTGTCAATGACCCTGCCACCACTGTCAGCTTCCCTCCACAAGTGTTCTCGGGTTCCCTCTCTACTCCTTGCTCCAGTCCCGTCCTGTCATCTTGACAGGCATCTTTTATTTTGGTTACTAAAATTTGAGTCTCATAATTTCAGTGCTTTGTTTTGTTTTATTTTGCTCTTTAGGTCACACCTGGCATTGCTCAGGGATTACTTCTGGCTCTGCACTCAGAAATTACTCCTGGCATTGCTCAGGGACCATAAGGTATGCTGTGGGATCGAACCTGGGTCGGCCTTGTGCAAGGTAAATGCCCTACCCACTGTGCTATTGCTCCGCCCCCTCCATAATTTCAGTGTCATTGACTTTGTGGTTTGAGTAATTATCTCTTTTATTCCTTAACAACACTGATGTACCTTATTTGTTGGTCTAAAATAGATGGTCTCAAGTTAGGGGTAGCTCTTCAACATTGGGCACATACTGAAGGCTCTTCCTGAGACTTGACTCCCATTTCCCCCACATCTCAGTTCTTCCAATAGTGACAGATTCCAGCGTGACCACAGCCCACTGAATCACGTCCTTACAGGAATGTTCTGGGGGCCATGGTCAGTGATGTGATCCTCATTTTGAGCATATTGTTTTTGTTATTTTTGTCAGTGGAAACACCAAGATGGAGCATTCTACTTCCTTTGGAGAAAGACAGTACAATGGATTTTTTTTTTTTGGCAGAAAAACTTGGTGGTGGTGGGGTGGATTTACCATGTCTGCACTGAGGTGGATGATGCTGGTGCTGTGGGCTGGATCTATTCTGACAATTAGTTTTACATTAAACTATATTAGATATTTGCCAAAGTAGAAACTGATGTGATACTGGAATTTAATCCGTGTTTATATCTCTTTGTGTTGGAAAGTTGCAATCATTTCAAAACTATTCAGAGAGTTTTACTGTCCCCCAAATGGGAAACAAAGGAAAAATACACAAAACCTCATGTCTGTGATCAAGGTTTGTTTTTATGATCAAATTTTAAGATCACTGTTTTAAATTTAAAAAATGCGCAATTTGAGCTTCATTTTGCATTTAGACATATTAATATATTCTAATATATTTTTTCAGATTTTCAAAATTATTTTTATTTTGAAGTTTTAAGGAAAATCTTGTTTCTAACTAAATACATAGAAAACACAGATTTGGAACTAGTGACTACAGAGCCAGTGGTAAGCCCTGAGCACCCATAGGTGTGGCCCCAAAAGAAAACAAAACAAAACAGAAATTTGTATGAAATCATTTCCTGTGGGAAAAATATCAAATTACTATATAAATGTTAGCAAATTTGAGTGGGAATAATGTTAAGTTAACAAAAGTAGATAATGTTGCTAACTTGATCTTTTATTGGACTTTTTGAGAAATCATGAATAAAAAGACTGGAAATTTTGATAGCTTTATGGTAAAAGAATGCAACACTTTTGGGAGGAAAAAGTAACAAAATTATCAAGAACCATCCTTTAGAATGGTAACTTTTCAAGTTGTAGAATCTTGTAAAGACTCTGGAGTCATTATAATTTCCAGTCAAAGTCATTTCTAAGTACCCCTGTTCCTAGTTTAGTGACTTTCATTAGTACTTAATAATCCTGCTATTAAGAGCTTTTAGAACTGGGGCTGGAGCGATAGCCCAGCGGGTAGGGCGCTTGCCTTGCACACAGCTGGCCCATGCCGGCCTGGGTTCGATCCCCGGCATCCCATATGGTTTCCCGAGCACCGCCAGGAGTAATTCCTGAGTGCAGAGCCAGGACTCAACCCCTGAGCATTGCCAGGTGTGACCCAAAAAGGAAAAAAAAAACAGCGTTTAGATTAAAATAAGTTTCTATTAAATTTAATGGGAAAATTGTGATGTGTATTGTTTCTTAACATAAGATACTCAAAACAATTTTCACAGCTAAAAAAATATTATAGTTGAATGAAAATGTGTTATTACTAATAAACAGCATCTTGAAAGTAAACAAACATAGCTTTTATGTCCAATTTATATTGTACTTGTCATTTTTTCTTATGTATTAAATATTCACAAACATTTCGCATTTGAGTGTTGGAGTACATGGCTGCCCAGAGCCTCTGCTTCCCCAAATGGGAAACAAATGAACACTACCCAAAACCTCATGTCCGTGATCAAGGTTTTTTTTTAAATTTATGATCAAATTTTAAGATCACTGTTTCAAATGCAAAAAAATGTACAATTTGAGTTTCCTTTTTGCATTTTAGACATATTATTATATTCTAATATATTTTAAAGAATGTTAACATACTTTTTAGACATACTATTATATGTTAAAGAACATTGCATGGCAGAGCCTGGCAAGCTACCCGTGGCATATTCAATATGCCAAAAACAGTAACAATAACTAAGGGCCTCATCCCCGTGACCCTGAAATAGGCCCCAATATGGCAGCTTTAAAAAAAAAGCAAGGAGAGGCTTATAAAAATCGCAGGGCCTAAGTAGGCTACCAAAACGAAGAAGGACTAAAATGATTGTCTGTACTTTCAAGGCACATATGCTGGCATCTGAAGCATCCATCGAGGACCTGATGGTGCAATCGCAGAAGACCAAGTGCAATATCATTGTATTGATCAAGATGAGAAGGCATCAATTACATTATGCCATTTTGGGGCATAATTCCCCAAAATGATTTAATTTAATTAAATCATTTAATTCCCCAAAATGCCATTGTGAGGAAGAATGTTCCTTGGAACATGAGACAATAGAGGTGTCAGTGGTGTCAGTGTCCTCGTCAACACGAACTTAGCCATGAGCATTGATTCATTCGAATGCCTAACAACCCAAATTGGATGCTTACACTTGAATAGATACGGCTCATTGCCAGCAGTTTCTATCTTCATCGTCGATGCACCAACATCTATGATGAAGAAGAAATGGAAAAATTCTACATGGAGCTGGAGAAGTTCTTTAAAGAAGACCACACCTTCTACAAGATCATTGTTGATGATTTTAGTGCTAAGATAGGACCAAAAAGGTCGCCAGAATTCCACATCGGGACTCATGGCCTAGAATGAAACAAACAGGGTGAAAGATTGTCTGAGTTCATCATGCTGACCAAGATCATTTGTGATAATACTAACTGAAAGAATAATTTCTGAAATGATTTTTTTGGTTCTTAATTTGAATGTCAGTACTCAGAAGCAAACTATTCATTTCTTTGAGTCATTGAGATAAGCCAGATTCTTCTCTCATACTAAACAAAAAGCTTTTTATTTTTTTTATTTTTTTTTTAAATTTTTTATTACACCACCGTGAAACACACAATTACAAAGGTGTTCATAATTGGTTCTTGGTAATACAATATTCCAGCACCCATCCCTCCACCAGTGCCCCATTTCCACCACCAATGTACCCCCCTCCCCTCCCGTCCCCCACCCGCCTTAACA
This sequence comes from Cryptotis parvus, assembly GCA_021461705.1. NCBI lineage: Eukaryota > Metazoa > Chordata > Mammalia > Eulipotyphla > Soricidae > Cryptotis > Cryptotis parvus. Next base: position 8,698 of record JAJIBD010025158.1, read on the forward strand.
GCAGGTACCCCAGTTTCCTCTCTTTCTCTCTCTCTCTCTCTCTGTCTCTGCATCTCTCTCCCTCTTATTTTATACATTATGGCTAGCCCTGCAGATATTTAGAGTTTGTCACTTAAGTCTCTTTGTGTATATTCAGTGGTGAGTTTTAATCTGCCATTACCATTTCCCATATTTATTAAAACACTGGTATCTATATCCTATTAATGAATGCAGTCATTCTATATCTGTCCTTTTCCTACTGACTAATTTCACTCAGCATGATAGACTCCATGTCCATCCATTTGCAGGTAATTTAAAGGTGTAATGTGTCCACAACAAAGGGTTTTAAGTACACTCATATCAAGCACACGGCTTGAAATATTTTTCCACAGATACACTTTAAAAGCAATTCCTAGGACTATAACACACCTATCACCTAATCAAGAAATGGAATATTTCCATCCTCTCACAAAATTCCTTTGTTCCTCATTCCAATTAATTCTGAGTCCTCTCCTTTCCTTAGCTTTGCTAACATAGCAATCACTTTTTCTAACTCCTGCAACTATTTTCTTTTTATTGAAGAGGGCTCTGTGTGCAGGGATCACTCCCGGCCCTGTACGTGGTAATGATATTGAACTGGTACTGACCAGTTAGATAAGCATTTTCAACCCTGTACTATCCATTTCCTGTCTCATGTCACTATTAACCTTGTATGAACTTTATATGAATATAATCATGTTCTTTTGGGTCTGACTTTCTTCGTTGAATCTAATCCACTGTTGTCTATATTAGTAATATGTATTTTTGTTCTCCGAATTGGTGCGTAGGGATCTTGTTGAATTAATACACTGCCATTTAGTTACCCGAGGGGTGTTTGTTTCAGGTTTTGACTATTATGGTTATGAAAATTCTTTTACATTCCTTTTGTAGAAATGTGATGTATTTCTCATGGGAATATATGCAATTACCATAGGGTGGATACATGTTTTGCTTACTAAGTCCTCACATTGGCCTGATTTGAGGTCTTAAGTAGTTTTGGGTTATTTAGTTTTCTGAGAAAAATTAAAGAATGGAATGTGAAGCCTAAAAAGATGTTTAGATTTAAAGTTTCTGGGTTGTTTGTGGTGACTGGTTGGAGGTCCAGGCCAGCAGGAAGTTCAGTCACACAGTGAGATCCATATGTAAGATAAGACAAAAGAGCATTTTTAATTAGATATTTTAATAGACAGACTGCACTCATAAGGCTTTGTGGGCCCATGGCTGCTCCTGGCTGAGCTTGGCTGGGAGTGCTCAGCTTGGGATGGGGTCCTCGGAGGCCACTAGCCTGGGCTTAGGCTTGGGGTCCTCCAAGGCCACTGTGACTACGCCTGTGCTAGAAGTTAATTAGACTTTTTGAATGTGGGGGTACTAAACGATGATAGTGCAATAACATAGGCAAAACTAGAAAAGCTGATGTGAAGGGTTTAAATATTCAGGTAAAATTTAGGAACTATTTAGTCTTTTTAAACCTTGTTTTCCTTGTTAATGGTTCAACTAGGTAAATATCTAATGTTTCTATCAAATTGAATTAAAGGGCTGGGTGATGGCTCAAAAGGCTGGGACAAAAAGGAAAGAGAGACAGTAGAGAGAGAAATAGGAGAGAGACAGAAGCAGAGAGACAAGAAAAGCACCAGCAGATTAAGGGTGAGGGGTGGAAGGAGGGAAACTGTGGACATTGGTAGTGGCAAATGCACTCTGGTAAAGGGACAATATTGGAACATTTTATGAATGAAGCCCCATCTGAGCAACTTTGTGACTGTGTATCTCAGTGTTCTTTTTAAAATGGCTGTAGCATATGCTTTGCATGTGTTAGCTCTAGGTTCTGTACCTAGGACCACATGGTCCTCCAAGCACGATGTGGTCACCAACCAACCAAACAATAAATGGCAATATAATGTTTATACAACATTTTTATCTTTAAAAAGAGAGTCCAAGGCTTTTATAAATCTCAAGAGTGTATACTCCTCTGTCTAATAAGTTTCACTAAAGCCATAAAAGGAAGAATACACGAGGCAAATCCGTCTATTTTTAACTGCTACTGAGACAATTCTGATTCCTCACTGTAAAAGGAAGGATAAATGTTTTTAAAAAGGAAGCTGTTTCCTCCTTCAATTCGTGGCACTTAAAAGGGAGAAATACATTGTTCAATATGCGAACAATTTTTGAAGATATTCATTTTTCCCCAAAGGTTCAACCTGTTGCCAGAATCAAAATAGTATTTTGAAAGGGATTTTTAAGAAACACTTATTTCATTTTTTTTGCTCAGAATGTTGATAGCTATGTGAAAGTAAGGTGCTTCATTACCAAATATTTGTGCATCTCATTGTTATTCAGGGATTTCTTTATTTATTTTTCTGTCACTGTCTGTCTGTCTTCCTGTTCATCATTGATTTGCTCAAGCGGGCCTCAGTAACATCTCCATATGTCCTGTCTCATGCTAGTAGAGCCCAAGGACATCTGCTTGCTCCAGGAATATAAAGAGCCTCAATCCATTCCGGAATGAGGTCTATGACATGGGGCAGAGCTGCTACTGGCTCTCCCTGTGCCCAGCCGCTCCACGAGGTACCCAGGAGGGATGGCGGGTTCTAGCCCTGGCCCGCCACCCCAGCAGAGCCTTGCAAAAAGCCAGATGACCCCCCACTCCATGAGGGCCTCCATTTTCCACATCCGACTTCTCTCTCATAAGAACTCCACCCAGCAGACCAGCCTATCAGTGGCAGCGCGGTTCATCAATAAATGCTGGACTTAGAGATGGCTACAAGAGTATGCTACCTGCACGGCAGAGCCTGGCAAGCTACCCGTGTTGTATTTGATATGCCAAATACCAGTAACAATTATAGACCTCATTATAGACCTCATTTATTTTTCTATTTTTTTTAAATTAAATCACAGCAAGATAGACCATGACCAAGCTGTTCATGATTGGGTTTCAGTCATACAGTGTTCCAACACCCATTGGGTTTCAGTCATGCGATGTTCCAAAACTGTCACCCGTGCAAATTTCCCAACACCATTGTCCTGAGGTTTCCTCCTCCACCCCCAAACTGCCTCTATAGCAGGCACTTCTCTCTCTCTCTTTTTCTCTTGCATTGTGGTTTGCAATACAGACACTGAAGGGTTAATATATTATATATAATAATATATATAATATATAATAGATTCATATACAATATAATACCATATTATATAAATTAGGGCTCGCTAATCTGTTGTAATGGGCTTCTAAAGATCAGTGTATAAGATGTTACTTTTCCAAACTTGGGACCATGGTTTGATACTGCACGGAACACATATTAGGAAATGCTGTGTGAGAAATATGTGAAAATACACATTGGAATCCTTTCTGAATATTCCATCAAAATATTCCAAGTCAGGACCTAGAGAGTTTCTTCTTTATTTTGTTTTTTTCTGATTTCCTCCTCTGTCGGGATGCCACTGAGGTCCCCGACAGTGTCAGGACAGAAGTTCTCTTCTACAACCTAGGAAGCAGCAGGGGAACAGATGAAAACTCACGAGTCCGGTGCAGTTCCAAAAGGCTTTTAATAGTACAAAAGCTTTTCCACTGCAATCCATTATAATGAAAGAACTCTAGCTCTGGTGAACTTAGACCATACAAAAGAGCCTAAGTCTCCCACCAAAGAGAGAGGATCTCAGCCGAGAGGAGTCCTACCCAAAAAAAGGAGCAAAAGGCCAAAAGCCAAAAGCCAAAAGCCAAAAGGCGAAGGGGCCTCAAGTCAATCCCCTTATATACACCAAAGTAATACGATTTGTGACAGGAAGGGTCATGTCAACAAAGAACCCTAAACAGAGTGTAGAAGAACAGTGCCACATGCTATTGCAGATATAAACAAAGGTTATGCCAAGTGTCGGGGGTGCTGGGTCCCCGACAGTGCCGGGAAGAGAGTTCCCTTCTACCTCCGGCCGGCGAGGAATGGATGAAAACTCAGGAATCCGATGCAGTTTTAAAAGGCTTTACTTATCACAGGTTCAGGCATACAAATCAGCAAAAGGAAAAGCCCGGTGCTTAGGATTCCAGGCTAGAACCCCAGCCACGTGTAGGCCAAGATGGTGGCCACCACGTGTAAAGGAGAAGAAGACAAGACTTCCAAGAAGGGTGAGCGCTCACAAAGGGAGAGCCCACAAAAGAAGCGTGAGAGAGGAACCGGCTAGTTTATACTCCTGCCACTCAGACCTTCCTCCCACTGTTATGGAAAGCAGGGAGGGTCAAATACCCTTAGGTAATCCCTCCCTGCACCTCACCTAGGCCCTTTAGTATGCTAATGTTTTGAGCCAAGATCTGCCTGGAAATGCCTTTATAGGGTAGAGAAGGGGGTTTCTGAGATGGCATGTCTCTGTACCAAAGACTAATACTAATGCCAGTTAAATATTTCTCCAAGCCTTCACAAGTCTCTTCTACTTCATTGTAGTTTTATATTTTAGTTGCCTTTGAGTATATCAGGGAGCCATGCTTGTTTGCTTGGAAGCAAACAGCATTTCTCTCTGGTCTAATTACCCAGGGGTCCTGCATGGCCAGACTAATATGCTGGTAAGATCTAGCTAGTCCCACGATGATTGTGGTAGCATGGGAGAATATTTATACCAGCTAGTACAGCATACATGGTCAGATAAACTGCCACATTTAGACTACCCCCTTATTTACGAAGTGATTTGCAGGAGGCAATCCAGAGCAGATGCAGCGGCCCTTAGGAGTCCTGCAACACCCAAGGACTAATCCCAAGATTATCTCTTATGTAAAACACTGGATGGAGAGAGAGGGCTGATATAAAGTAATACATCTTAATTTCATGAGCTTCATGTAATCTAGATGGTACCCACAAGGTCCTTATTTATTATCTGCACCAGGGTAACTCTGAGTATCTTGATCTCCATATACTGAAAGGGTCACACTTGCCTACTTGAGAGCAAACTAGAATGATACTTCCTATAGTCTTCCTATAGTCTCAGTGTAGCCAGGGTGGTAGTCTCCTGGTAAATTCTAACTGTCCCACGCTGTGTGCAGTGGGTATAAAGAGGAGCTGTGCCCAATCTAGAAAACATAGATGTCTTCGTAGATGTGTAAGTCAGAAGTTATTTAGTCAAGATGACTTCTGTAACTGCCACACCCTCTAGCAGTGTTTACATAGAAGAAAGGTCTCATTAGAATGAATCTTGGCTTAAATACATTATGCTGGGGGTGGGCAAAACACCAAAGCTCCCAGATTAGCTAAATCTGTCATCCAACAGCTTTTAATAGTACAAAAGCTTTTCCACTGCAATTCAGTATAATGAAAGAACTCTTGCTCTGATCAGAACTTAGACCATACAAAAGAGCCTTAGTCTCCCACCAAAGAGAGAGGATCTCACCCGAGAGGAGTTCTACCCTAAAGAAGGGAAAAATGTGAAGGGGCCTCAAGTCAGTCCCCTTATATACACCAAAGTAATCCTATTTGTGACAGGGAGGGTCCTGTCAACAAAGAACCCTAAACAGATTGTAGAAGGACAGTGCCACACCCTTTACACATGTAAACAAAGGCTACACCAAGGACTAATCCCTTCTAAGGAGATTATCTCTTATGTAAAACACTGGGGAGAGAGAGAGAGCTGGTATAAAGTAATACATCTTAATTTTATGGGCTTCATGTAATCTAGATGGTACCCACAAAGTCCTTCTTATTTATTAACTGCACCAGGGTGATTCTGAGTATCTTGTTCTCCGTATACTGAAAGGGTCACACTCGCCTGCTTGAAAGCAAATAGTATGATCCTTCCTATAATCTTCCTACAGTCTCAACGTAGCCAGTGTGGCAGTCTCCTGTAAATTCTACCTGTCCCACTCTGGGTGCAGTGGGTATAAAGAGGAGCTGTGCCCAATCTAGAAAACATAGAAGTCTTAGTAGATATATAATAAGTCAGAAGTTATTCAGAGTCAAGTTGACATCTGTAACTGCCACATCCTCTAGCAGTGTTTACATAGATGAGAGATCTCATTAGAATGAACCTTGGCTTACAAACATGTAATTAGATTAAGCTGTGAGTGGGTAAAACAGCAAAGCTCCCAGACTAGCCAAACCTGTCATCCAACACTCCTCTATCATCCAAGTTTCTGTCAAACAAAAATTCTGAATCAAGTTCTTTGATGACAGTTGAAGAGAAGGGACAGATAATATATATTTTTATTTTCTTTTTTCCGTTAGTAAACATTTTAGCATTGCAAACCACTATTAGATTAGAGCTGCAATTTTCGCCTCTGCAGCCATAGATATATAGTAATAGTTTGGCATGTCTAGTGCCCCAATGACACTCTATGTACACAAAATTGAACTGGACTCTGCCTAGAGTCTGTAGTTGTCAAACCTTGATTTGGACGAAGATTAGAGCTGAAACAGGGTTTGATCAAGCTCACAGACTGCTTTGGACATGGATTATATCCCTCCAGATCATATGTCAAAGCTCCATCCTCAATGTGATTGCATTTAGAGGTCGGGCCAGCTTGCCTGTCTCTGATTCATGAACTATGATAGATATGCTGAAGCTGAAAGGAAATTCCATTCCTGGGGGTGTCTTTAAGCAAAGTAAAATAATACAGACCTCAATCCTAAAGTCCAGACAGTAGTTTTTTTAGGCAGTGGTACCCCAGCCTTCAGGGATGCGGTACACACTTAAAATAAAAGTTGAGGAATATGTGGGGTAAAGGGAAAGATCTGTGACTATATTCTACGATGGTCACTGCAAAAGTGATACCAACATTTGGATTAATTACAGAAACATACCCTAAACACTGAGGAACAAGAGATAAAAAGGAGAGATGATCAGTGGAGATGTGGTGTCCTCACCAAAAACCAAATTCCAGCAAGGGGCCAAAGCAATAAAATAGCGGGTAGGGTATTTTTTCTGGCATGCGGCCCACCCAGATTCAATACTTGCCATCCCATATGATCTCCAGGAGTGGTCTCTGAACTCAGAGCTAGGAGAAATCCCCAAACACAGCTGGGTGTGGCCCCTAAACAAAAGCCAAACAAACAAAAAGAAATTCCCAGAAAAGTAATAAGGCCAACTGGGAAGAGGTTTCTAAGATATAGGAATGGGTTTTGGGGAAAGAGTGGCAGTTACTCTGACATTTGACATTGGTCCTGTGTCGGGAAAGCCGCCAGGGTCCCCGACAGTGTCAGGACAGAGGTTGTCTTCTACCTCCAAGGACGCCGGGAGAACAGATGAAAACTCTTGAGTCCGGTGCAGTTCCAAAAATGGCTTTTTAATAGTACAAAAACTCTTCCACAGCACTCCAATATAATGAACAAACTTTAGCTCTGGTCCGAACTTAGACCATACAAAAGAGCCTAAGTCTCCCACCAAAGAGAGAGGATCTCACCCGAGCTGAGTCCTACCCAGAAGGAGCAAAAGGCCAAAGAGCAAAAAGCCAAGAGCCAAAAGCTGAGAGGCCCAAAGCCAAAAGGTTAAAAAGTGAAGGGGCTTCAAGTCAACCCTTTATATACACCCAAGTAATCAGATTGGGCGGTGCATGTCAACAAAGAACTCTAAACAGAGTGTAGTGCCACACCCTATTGCAGGTATAAACAAAGGTTATGCCAAGGTCTAATCCTTTCTACCAAGATTATCTCTTATGTAAAACACTGGAGAGAGAGAGAGAGAGGGCTGATATAAAGTAATACATCTTAACTTCATGAGCTTCATGTAATCTAGATGGTACCCACAAGGTCCTTATTATTATCTGCACCAGGGTGATTCTGAGTATCTTGTTCTCGTGTACTGAAAGGGTCACACTCGCCTGCTTAGAGCAAACTAGTATGATCCTTCCTATAGTCTTCCTATAGTCTCAGCATAGCCAGGGTGGTAGTCTCCCTGGTAAATTCTAACTGTCCCACGTTGGGTGCAGTGGGTATAAAGAGGAGCTGTGCCCAATCTAGAAAACATAGAAGTCTTAGTAGATGTATAAGTCAGAAGTTATTCAATCAAGGTGACTTCTGTAACTGCCACACCCTCTAGCAGTGTTTACATAGAAGAGAAGTCTCATTAGAATGAACCTTGACTTAAGTAGATTAAGCTGGGAGTGAGCAAAACAACAAAACTCCCAGAATAGCTAAACCTGTCCTCCAACAGTCCTTCAGTCCTATACTTACAACTCTAGAATGTGAGGTATGCAAGCACAGGATATAAATAGGGGGAGAGTCATCTTGTGACCTCTCCTAACCAAAACCTACTGACTCTCTCCTTAGTCATATGTCCTGAGGTTAATGCTGTTCATTCCAAGTGGAACTGAGTGCCAAGAGACTTGTTTAGGTATAGCAGACAGACTTGGGTCCTTCTAGCAAGCAAGCAAGCAACACTCCAGTAGTCAGAAAGTACCCTCAGATTTCCAAAGCAAGGCCAGCTAGTGAGGGCATCGCTATTGTCTGCTGTGATCCTGCTTACCCCTGGCAGGGAATGCTTTGGTACATCTACACAATGGAATACTATGCAGCTGTCAGGAGAAATGAAGTTATGAAATTTGCCTATAAATGGATGGACAAGGAGAAGATCATGTTGAGTGAAATTAGCCAGAAAGAGAGAGACAGATATAGAATGTCTGCATTTATTGCATGACATATATATCACTTGATCACTTGAATCCCGTTATTCATCGATTTGCTCGAGCGGGCGCCAGTAACATTTCCATTGGACCCTATCACGTGCCAATGTAGCCCAATGGCATCTGGTTGATTCAGGAATATGAAGAGCCTCAAACCGTTCCTTCAGGGTCTTAACAAGGAAGTCTGACCATCTTGTAGGTGGGCGGCCACGTGATCTTTTGACATCTCGTGGGATCCAGTCGGTAACGGCTCTAGTCCAGCGGTTGTCTCCAAATCGCATTACATGTCCAGACCATCTGATTTTCGATGCCTTGGCAAACGAGACAGCATCCCTGATTCTGGAATAGCGACGGAGGTCAGAACTCCGGATTCCTTCTCTCACTTGAGTGAGACGTGATATTCCAAGCATAGCTCTTTCGATTCCTCTCTGGGAGACCCGAATAGCATTCTCATCCTGCTTTCGTAGGGCCCAGGTCTCTGAGGCGTATGTTAATGCAAGAAGAATGGTGGAGTCGAAGAGATGTGCCCGGAGTCGGAGGTTCTTTGTCCTTTTAGCTATTTCTTCGATGCCTTTGAAGGCATTCCATGCCGCTCTCTTCCTCCTGCGCAGCTTCAGGTTTTAGGTCGTTCATCATGTTGACTTCTCGACCTAGGTACACATAACTGCTGCATTCAGAGATGTTTGTTCCATTGAGAGTGAATGGGGCCTCTGGAAATAGTTCATTTCTCATGAACATAGTTTTCTTCAGATTCAGCTGTAGACCTACCTTTCCACATTCTTGGTCAAAATCAGCCAGCATTTGTGCCGCTTGGCTAATGTTTGGTGTTATTAGAACGATGTCATCAGCGAAGCGGGAGGTGGTGTAGTTGCTGACCATCTATCTTCACTCCCATTCCTTCCCATTCTAATTGTCTCATGATGTCTAACAAACCGAATAGGACGATTACACTTGAGGAGATGTGGCCCACTGCCAGCAATTTCTATCTTCATTGTCTATGCACCAACATCCACATACAAAGAAGATGAAATTGAGAAATTCTACATGGAATTGGAGGAGTTCTATAAAAAGATCACACCTTCTACAAGATCATAGTCGGTGATTTTAATGCCAAGATAGGACCAAGAAGATTGGCTGAAGAACTCCACATCGGGACCCATGGCCTAGAATGGAACGAACAGGGTGAGAGACTATCTGAGTTCATCATGTCCACCAAGACTATTCATGGGAACTCACAGTTTCAGAAGGCTGAAGCGAAACGTTGGACATGGGAATCTCCTGGCGGACAGTTCCACAATGAAATTGACCACATCATCTTCAATCGACGGTTTTGTCTGACCGATGTTGCTGTCGTCCCCAAATTCCAGACAGGATCAGACCACCGCCTCCTTCATGCAAAATTCTACTTCCCGCAACGGGGAGAAAAGGCTGCAAAGTTTAAGAAGAGAACTCCCAGAACGATCACCAACTGGGAACTCTTTGGCACCATTGCGGCAACATGGGAAGATACCATCATTGATGACATCGATGAAGAATACAACCGACTGGTTCAGCACCTCCATGATTGTGCGAAGAATGCCGGAGAGAGAGAAAGACACAAAAGGACGCTTGTCTTCAGAAACTCTTGAGCTCATTCGCCAACGTGGCAAGGCACGAGCCTCAGGAGGCCAAATGCTAACGTCCAAGCTTGCTAAACAGTGCAGAGAAGCGATAAAAGCAGACCTCAAAGACAGAAGAGCAGAAATACTGGAAGATGCAGCAGAAGCCGGGAAAAGTATTCGCACTGCCCGCCTGTCCTTCGCCAACTATAAGACCAAGATGACTGCCCTCCGACGCCCTGATGGATCTATCACATCTTCCAGAAAGGCAATGGAGAAGATTATCCAGGACTTCTACTCAAATCTCTTTGATAGCCACATCCACCTGCCCACATACCAAATTCCACAGGATGAATATGTCATTCCCAATGTTCTCCCTTCTGAAATCCGACATGCCATCTCGTCGGTAAAAAGGGAACAGCACCAGGCCCAGACAAAGTCAGACCCGAACATCTGAAGAATCTGCCGCCGGTACTCATCAATGCACTAGCTCGGCTCTTCACACGCTACCTGTCGGAATGCAAGGTGCCCTCCCAATGGAAAACCAGCAGGACAGTTCTACTGTTCAAGAAGGGAGACATTCACGACATTGGCAACTATCGCCCCATCTGCCTGTTGTCTGTCATCTACAAGCTGTTTACACGAGTCATCCTGAACAGGATTAGCAGAACACTAGATGAAGGACAACCATGCGAGCAAGCAGGTTTCCGGAAAGGATTCAGCACAATTGACCATATCCACACAGTAACCAAGCTCATTGAGATTTGTAGGGAGTACAAGATGCCACTCTGTCTCACGTTCATTGATTTACAGAAAGCCTTTTGATTTTGTGGAGACTGAAGCAGTCATCGAAGCCCTAGTCAAACAGGGGTGTTCAAACCCAATACATCAAGATCCTTCATGAGCTGTATTACGGATTCACCACCAGGATCTCACCATTCTACAAAGTAGTGATCATTGATGTAAAAAGAGGGGTTCGACAGGGTGATACCATCTCACCAAAACTCTTCAGTGCCACCCTCGAGACATAGATATAGATATAGATATAAATATATAGATATAGACATAGATATAGATATCACTATCACTATCTCTATCAATCTTCCCGTTAGTCATCTATTTGCTAGAGCAGGCACCAGTAATATCTCCATATGCCCTGTCTCATGCTAGTAGAACCCAAAGGCTTCCGCTTGCTCCAGGAACATAAAGAGCCTCAAACAATTATATTAGGTCATGGGAATGACCAAATATAAATGTTACTGGTAATTGGCATATCAAATACTACACAAGCAGCTTGCCAGGCTTGCCGGTGTGGGTGGCATACTGTTGTAGTCACCTTTAAATAAAACATTTATTGATGAGCCGCACGGCCGCTAGTGGCGCCGCAGAGCAGGGGCTGTGATAGTCTGGTCTGCTGGGTGGAGTTGTGACGAGAGGGAAGTCCGGATGTGGAAAATGGTGGGCCCCATGGAGTAGGGGAGGGTGGTCTGGCTTGTTGTTAGGCTCTGCTGGGCTGGCAGGCCAGGACTAGAACCCGCCATGCCTCCTGGGCGCCTCATGAGCAGCTGGGCACAGGCAGAGCAAGTAGCAGCTCTGCCCCATGTCTGAGAGTCTCTGGTTCAGCATACCTGGGCCGGATTGAAAAAAAAAACTGCTGCAAGGTGGCTGTGGATGATCCGGGCTATGATAGTCTGGTCTGCTGGGTGGAGTTGTGACGAGAGGGAAGTCCAGATGTGGAAAATAGCGGGCCCCATGGAGTAGGGGAGGGTGGTCTGGCATGTTGTGAGGCTCTGCTGGGCTGGCAGGCCAGGACTAGAACCCGCCATGCATCCCGGTGCCTCACGAACAGCCGGGCACAGGGAGAGCAAGTAGCAGCTCTGCCCCATTTCTGAGAGTCTCCTTCTAGGCTTCCAACTTCGTTTCAAACAGGTTTCCTTTATTCAGTTCCATTGGCCCCAAACCTTAGACTCTTCCTTTTATAATGTCCAGTTTGTTAAACATAAATGCCAGTCATTTTGGCGCCAAAAATCCTGACATAGACTTATAAGCCTTTTCTCCCTTAGAGCAGCACCTCCCGCTTCTACACTACGCTCGATTTCCTGCTCTTATGGTCCTGGCAATAATGGGGCACAAAGGCGGTGCAGAGACCGCTACTGTATGCTGAGAACCGCGCTCTCCTTCTTCCCTGCTCCATCTGCAGCACGGAGCACATGAAGCTAAGTACGCCGCGAGACTTCAAGGTCAGAGGGAACGCGTCCTGGACGAGGTGGTCCGTGACGACAACTAGGGAGGGTCCAAGGTCAACCTCATGCAGCAAAAATTGTTTATTCCCACTTATTACCAAGTAATTGCTATGACAAAGACAATAAGATGAAAAAAAAACCCCAAGAAGATGAAACATTAAATAAGTGAGAATATCCTACATGAAAAAGACCAGAAATCAGAGTTGGTGGAGGAAAAACATTATTTACTGGTTATGAGAAAGTAGACTGGTTTAATTTCTATGGAAAAAGAATATAGATATTTCTCAAAGAAATAAAAATAGACCTATAATGTGATCCAACCAATCCACTCATAGGATTTACTCCAAAGAACACAGAACTGCTATTTGAAAAGATAAAGGCATACCTATGTTCATTGCAGTGTTATTTACAATAATCAATATCTGTAAACAATCCAATTGCCCAAAGACTGATGAGTGAAAACCAGTAAAAAAAATAAAGAACTAGAACAGGAATCATGAGTAGTTTGCCTTTCATGCGCTCAGCCCAAATTCCTTTTTCCAGCACCAGGGGAAACCCCTGGTTCACCCAGCTTCACCAGGGGACACCCCCTGAAGCACAGAGCCATAAGTAGCACCTGAACCCTGATAGGCATGGCCATAAACAAACAAACAAACAAAATGGAGTATTTACAAAGAAAAAAAGAACTTCCTTCTTTTCTCCTTTTCAATTTCCTACTTGATTTGGCCTTACTCCATCTTCTAATGTCATTTGGTACTTCTCGTAGATGCAAACCAGGCTGATTCCCAGATTAATCCCCTTCTCATTGAACTGCCATGGGCCTTGGGAACTTGCAGTTCTCTCCCTGGCATGCTTCTCTCTCTTTCTCTTAATGACAGTTTCTTTTCTACCCCTAGTTTAGCCTTAGATTCCTCCTCCTCAGTGGGGGTGACACCTGTTCGCCCACTCTTAAGTGCTTACTACCTTCATAACCAAGTCCATTACTATTTGATTTTCTATATCGATCTTCCAGTTAAAATTGGGTTTATGTATTTACTTCTCTATGCCTAGCAGATGAAATTATATAACAATAGGGACTGGGCCTGTCTTCTTCAGTGCCTTCTAACCCCCATGTAGAATTGTGCCTGTTAAGTCTGGCAGGCTCAAGTAAGTGTCTATTTACTTCCATTAGACTGTGGGAAACATGAATTTTCAAGAGGAGTTTTTAAATTGAAGATTGCCAGACTTTGTAGATATTTTGGTTCTCAGGGGGAGGAATAGAGAGTTGGGGGGGAAACTTCTCAACAGAGTAACTAAGGCAAAAGTGTTCTGAAAAGTCCATCAAAAGCAATCTTTACCTTGCCGCACAATGTAATGGAATAACACTGTTAATACAAAGTTCCCACACTTCTGTAAAATGTGTTTTAGCCCCTTCACAAGTGCTGTTGGAAGGAGACTATCTAATGACATTAGGTAATTTGTGGATAAACTGATATAAACATTATTTTTTTGAGAATATGTGTCTCCCTTAAGAGGGAAAATATTTTTAATTAAAGAAAAACTAGTAAACAATCTATTTGGAACTAAAATCTGCTTATTTTCTGTATGCTATCAAATTGGATTTATGATCTAATAAACCAAATGAAGGCCTTTGGATAGTTCAACAATCCACCCAGATAAAGACTTTGGGGAAAGATTAAAATTTGATTACACTCTCTGTTCTTTACCCTAAGAGATAGATTTCATCACTGAATATTTTCCCCCCATGTAATATAAAGAGATAAGGACTGTCTAGCTGTTAAATTGTCTTGTTATAACACTAAAAGTCTAATTGTAAAGTCCATTTAAATCATTGTAGAAAATCATGGCCAGATTGGCAGATAATTATAGGTTATAAATTTTACTTCATCTAATTTAGATCACCCAAAATGAATTTTCAACAAAACAAATAAACTTTCTAGAAACACTATAGAGAATAAACCTCCTCTATCCTAAATGAAGAGTAAGTTATGAGTCTAATAATGTTAGCCAGACATTATGCTGAATCTGTCCATCCTCTCAGTCAGTATCATCTCTAGGGATAGCCCTGGCTGGTACTTGGTAGGTCATTGCCAACGTTTGTGTCATTGATCTCCTAGCTCTTCTTTTCATATGCTACAATCTATGACCTCTTACGATTGAGATACATTATCTTTCTGACTATATAAATAATGTGTATGTATTTAAAAATACAGAATATATGAATAAAATAAAAATCCTAGTACCATATCATCAAGAAAAAAGAAAGGTTATCATGTAGGAACGGGGAGAAAAGGCTACAAAGTTTAAGAAGAGAACTCCCAGAATGACCACCAACTGGGGACTCTTTGGTACCATTGTGGCAACATGGGAAGATGCCATTGTTGATGACATTGATGAAGAATACAACTGACTGTTTCAGCACCTCCATGATTGTGTGAAGAAAGCTAAAAGAGAGAAAGCCACAAAAGGATGCCTGTCTTCAAAAACTCTCGAGCCCATTCACCAACGTGGCAGGCTGTGAGCCTCAGGCACCGTATGCTATTGTTCAAGCTCACAAAGCAGTGCAGAGAAGTGATAAAGGAAGACCTCAAAGAGAGAAGAGCAGAAATACTGGAAGATGCAGCAGAAACCAGGAAAAGCATTTGCAATGCCTGCCTTTCCTTCACCAACTGTAAGACCAAGATGACTACCCCTCGGATGTCCTGATGGATCTACACAACTTCCAGAAAGGCAATAGAAAAGATTATCCATGACTTCTACTCAGATCTCTTTGATAGCCACGTCCACCTGCCCACATATCAAATTCCACAGGATGGATATGTTATTCCCAATGTTCTCTCTTCTGTAAACTAACATGCCATTTCATTGGTAAAGAGTTTAACAGCACCAGGCCCAGACAAAGTCAGACCCGAACACCTGAAGTATCTGCCGTCAGTACTCATCAGTACACTGGCTCAGATCTTCACACGCTACCTGTCCGAATGCAAGGAGCCCTCCCAATAAAAAAAACCTACAGAACAGTTCTATGGTTCAAGAGGGAGACATCCACAATGTTTGCAGCTATTGTCCCATTGCCTGTTGTCCGTCATCTACCAGCTGTTCACTCGAGTCTTCCTGAACAGGATTGACAGAACCTTAGATGAACAACAACCATGCGAGCAAGCTGACTTCCAAAAAGGATTCAGCACAATCAACCATATCCACACCATAACCAAGTTCATTGAGGTTTGCAGGGAGTTCAGGATGCTGCTCTGTCTCATGTTCATTGATTTAAAGAAAGCCTTTGATTCTTTTGAGACCAAAGAAGTCATCAAAGCCCTAGCCAAACACGGTGTTCAAACCCATACATCAAGATCCTTCGTGAGCTTTATTATGGATTCATCACCATTCTACAGATAAATTCTAGAGATGAATACACAATTCTATGAATTCATCCCACCATTCTACAGGAATTGATCATTGATGTCAAAAGAGGGGTTCGGCAGGGAGATACCATTTCAACGAGACTCTTCAGTGCCACCCCTTGAGAACATCATGTGACAATTAGAATTGGAAGGAATGGGAGTGAAAATACACGGTAGGCAATTACACCACCTCTGCTTTGCTGATGACATTGCTCTAATAACACCAAACATTTGCTAAGTAGCACAAATGCTGGCTGACTTCGACCAAGAATGTGGAAAGATAGGTCTACAGATGAATCTCAACAAAACTCTGTTCATGAAAAATGAACTAGTTCCAGATGTTCTATTCACTTTCAATGGAATAAACATCTCTGAATATAGCAGGTATGTGTACCTAGGTCGAGAACTCAACATGATGAATGACCTAAAACCTGAGCTCTGCAGGAGAAAGAGAGCGGCATGGAATACCTTCAAGAGCATTAAAGACATAGCCTAAAGGACAAAGAACCTTGGGCTCCTGGCACATCTATTTGACTCCACTGCTCTACCTGCATTAACATATGCCTCAGAGACCTGGACCCTATGAAAGAATGAGAATCCTATTCGGGTCTCCCAGAGAGTAATCGAAAGAGCTATGCTTGGAATATAACACCCTACTCAAAGTGAGAGTAGGAATCTGGAGTTCCATCCAACCTCCATTGACAATTGAGAGTCAGCGACGCTGTCTCATTTGCCAGGTCTCTAAAATCAGATGGGCTGGACATGTAATGTGATTTGGAGATGACCACTGGACTAGAGCCAGTACCAACTGGATCCCAGGGGACGTTAAAAGGTCACGTGGCCACCCACCTACAAGATTGTCAGACTTCTTTGTCAAGACCCTGAATGAACGATTTTAGTCTCTTCATATTCCTGGAGCAAGCAGATGCCATTGGGCTACACTGCCACATGATATGGACAAATGGAATATTACTGGTGCCCACTTGAGCAAATTGATGAATAACGGGATGTCAAGTGATCAAGTGATATTTTTATTTAGGTTAAATTGTTTTAGCCTCCCATACACGGGGCAGAGACTCCCATACACGGGCAGAACTGCTACTGGCTCTCCCTGTGCCCAGCTGATCACGAGGTGCCCGGGAGGGATGGCGAGTTCTAGCCCTGGCCTGCCACCCCAGCAGAGCCTCGCAAGAAGCCAGAGGAATCCCCTCACCATGAGTGCTGCCATTTTCCACATCCAGACCGGTCTCGTCAGAGCTCCACCCAGCAGAAGAGCTGATCACAGCCCGGCCCTTCTAAACCTGCCCTGCAGCAGTCTTTTTCTTTTCTTTTCTTTTCTTTTTTTGAAGTAAAATAGGTTTTATTGAGGAGGTTTTAGGAGAGGGGGAGGGGAGAGAAAGTAAGAGAGAGAGTACAAATCTCAAGAGGGGGAGATGCAGGCAACACACGTGCTTAGGCACCACATGTGCTCGGCCACATGGGCTCAGGCAGCATGTGTGGCCATGCAGCATGCGCCGCAGGCAACATGTGTGCCCTGGCAGGATGTGCGCACTGTCCTTTGGTCAGGACGGCTTTTATAGATTTCTCCCAAGATACTCCCATATGGGGCTTCAACCTCGGTTACTAAGGCCGTTGCCAAGGGTAGTAGACTTTGGGAGTGGTCTTCTTTGACTGGAATGCTTGAGTCCTCTTTGAGCTGGGTTTTGGGCGGGAAGGCTGATTCATTTCCCTCAGGAGATTTAATCAGCTAAAGCCATTCCACACATTCCCTCTGGCCTTCCCTTCCCCAGGGTCTATTGTTGATTGTGGTCTTATCAAGTCTGGTTCCTGTGTGACAACAGGTGTGACTCTGGATCAGATGAAGGACCAGTTTTATTTCTTCTTCAGGAATTTTTATTGCCATGTGGTGTTCCCCCTCCCCCCGTCTGCCTGCCTACAACAATCCCCTAGATATTTCACCCCTTAAATCTTTAAGGGGAAACTGGTCAAAGGTCCATCTTCTGTATTTGCTTCCTGCTGACAAGAGGGGCTTGTAGACCCTGCCTACAAGGGCTGAAATCTCTTTACTACCTTAGTTTAAATGGGGGCCCAGGCAATGAATGAAAATTGGGTTTTGAAGCTTTCATTATCTGCAAGACAAAGACCAGATCAATTAGGCTAAGGAACATTACTTTGAAATGATTAGACCCTGAAGGTGTACAAAGGTCCCTCTTTGCCCTAGTGAGGGAAGAGCGGTTTGCTGTCGATGGAAAACACCAATGTTAAGGTCGAAATACCAGCCACCTCTCTGGCTTTTTGTACAACATAGAAAAACCTCAACCCTTCCACTGAAGGTTTTAATAGGAACAACTAGATAAATATATCCTGAACATTTGAACATTTGCATAAAGTCAAGTTGTCAATTCTTAAGATTAATCTATGGCACATGAAGCACAGTTGAGTTCATTTTAACTGTCCTGTTCAGTCCCTTCCCATGGACGCATTGTTATTCACTAATGTTATTAAATCCAATACCCATGTTTTCTCTTCTGCAGAGTTTTCTGGCTTAGAGGGAATATTCACTGGGTGAGGTATTGCTACCATGATGGCTTAAGAATTAAAAGCTGTTAGAATTCTTATTCTTTTCAAATGACTGTGTGTTCTCATGAACTAAGAACAAATACTTAACCAATTTGGATGCTAACTTGAAGACCCTTGGCCTATTAGCAGACTTTAGAGTACGTTTGCCTTTTAGCTGATGTTCCTGGTTGAACTGATGACATGTATAACTTGAGTTCCCTTTTAGACTAGGCTGATTACCCACAGTTAGTAAAGCAAGTTCTATCTGGATTATCTACGGGGTACCTTTTAAATCAAACCTATTTGGATACATACATTTATTCAATTGCCTTTTGTAGAGCTAGAATCTGATCTTTACAAAAGTCATAGAAATATGATTTTCTCTCCACCTTCACTTTAAATTTGCCAAATGACTTTATAAACCTGACTTGTTCTTTTGCATAAACACAGCAGGACTGGAGAACTCTCCACTTAGGGTACCCGTTACTACTAAGAAGTCCTGGGAATTGGCTGAGACAAGCAGGCAAACACCAATCATGGTATTTTAATGTCTCTACCTGTCATGTTAGGGGCTACCCCAGGCTTGGCCATAACTTGAAGATCAGGTTCCATGATGAACTACAGGTGACCTCAGGCCTCTTCCACTGGGTTGAGCAGAGCCTCTTTGGGGCTGAAGCCATTCCCTACTGCAGCAGCCGTCCTTGTTGCATGGCCCAGGCAGTTGTCAGTCACCACAGATTGGCAGATTCCTCCTTCTTCATAGTGGAGGTGATTTTCGGTTCTTCCTTGAGCTGGCCTGCCTCTAGGGTCTCCCTGAGGTTTGTAGGGTACTTGCAGCTGTACCTGTGATAACTACATGATTCTGTCATTTAGACCAATCCCTTTGACTCCTGTTTTCCCTGGAAAAGGGCCTTGGGGTCCCATACTGGCTTTACTGTCTGCAAGAGGGCTAGGCCCTATTACAGAAAGGAAATATTTTGTCTGAGTTTATGCAAACAACACAGTAGCAGTCTTTTTCAAGCCCAACCCAGGTATGCTGATCCAGAGACTCACATACATGGGGCAGAGCTGCTACCCACTCTCCCTGTGCCCAGCTGATCACGGGATGCCTGGGAGAGATGGCAGGTTTTAGCCCTGGCCCGCCACCCCAACAGAGCCTTTCAAGAAGCCAGAGGTATCCCACTCCATGAGGGCCACCATTTTCCACATCCGGACTCCCCTCTCGCCAAAGCTCAGTCCAGCAGAAGAGCTGATCACCAGCCAGGCTCACTCGGCTGCTTTGCGGCCACACGGTTCATCAACAAATGCTTGAGATCTGAGGTGACTACAAGAGTATCCCACCCACACGGCAGAGCCTGGCAAGCTATCACTGTATCACTGTATTTCCATTGTTCATCGATTTGCTCGAGTGGGCAATAGTAACATCTCCATTAGTCCTGTCACAAGCAAATGCAACCCAAGGGCATCTACTTGCTACAGGGACAGGAGGAGCCCGAAACCATTCTTCAGGTTATGGAACTGAGGTCCATAACAGTTACTAGTCTTTGGCATAAAAAGTAAATAAAACACGGTAGCTTGCCAGGCTTTACCGTGTAGGTGGTATAGTCTCAGTAGAAGGCTCTCAACTCGAGCATTTACTGATGAAACTTAAAGGGGGAAGATCAGTTTTTCTCTTGGATGGAGCTCTGAGGAACTATGGGGGTGCCAAGGGACATGTGGATCTGGCATGGGTGGGTCTCTCTCTTCTGGGACAACTGGCATGGAGGCGGAGGAAAGGGCAGGGCCCAAAACTCCACTCCGAGTCCGGCATGTCATATTTGATATGCCAAATACCAGTAACAATTATAGACCTCATTCCCATGACCTGATGGGTTTGAGGCTCTCTATGTTGCTGGAGCAAGCAGATGCCCTTGGGCACGTAACTGTGACACTAGCATGTGACAGGACTTTTGGAGATGTTACTGGTGCCCACTGAGCCAATCGATGATCAACGGGAAGACATTGATACAAATGAAGTGAAATTGTTTTAGCTTTTACACTTGTGATATGGTGTTGGAATATGTACATGGGAAACCATCATTAGCATAAATTACATTACCTGAATTAAAAATATTAATTGAAAAATTGTTTTAGCTTTGGGGGAAAGTTGTTTTATTATTTATGTTTTCCTTCCATTTAATATTATCTCATTACTATTTCTCCATGATGTAATATTCTCTTTTGTGTAAAATAATTTTAAATGGTATCATAAATACTCCATTGAATAGATTACTCCCCTTTACACTATGGGTTGTTTCCATTCCGAGATGTTATAAATCACAGTTCAACTGTTAATTCTTTTAAAGTGGAAGATTGAATTATGAATTTAACTGTAATGTGATAATTTTTATCACTTTAGATGAAAACAGTTACTTATTCATTACTTATAAGAAAACATTGACCTATTATTATATAAGTAATCAAGTGAAAAGTAAATGGATAGCAGGGGAAACACTTGACTATTGAGAAATTTTTAAAAATTTGAATATTTAAAACATTTTTATTTGATTGCACAGTGAACACCCAAGAGTGCTTTATAGTTCTCTTGGTTTTAACGCTGTGCTAGTGCAATGTCTGTTCTTTGCTTCTGCTTTGAAAGGACTAGCCTTTTAAGTGTATTCAGAAAGTCAGCACAGTATAAGTAAATAGACTTGTGTGTCAAATTAAAGAATTTCATTATAGATGGTGGTTTGTAATTATAAATTTATTACAGAAAAAATTATTTGAAATCCACATACAATTCACTATTTTTCTCACTTTAACTTTTTCTAATAATTCCTTAGCAATATGAAGAAAACAATGTTTTACTAACAGGCTCCATTTTAGTGAAGTCATGCTTGTGCTAAGTTTATTTCATGAATTGTAGAGTCATATATCCTTCTTAGCACTTTACAGAGTTAAAATTTTTATTATATGTGTCCTCCCCAGTCTTATTTATTTATGTATTTACATTTAAATTTTATTATATGACTGTGAGACTACAGTTCCAAAGCTGTTATTGCATCATACAGTGTTCCAGCACCCATCCCTCTACAGCACAGCATTTCCAAGACCGGTTCCCCAGATTCCCTCCCTCCACCCCAGCCTGCCTCTTCAGGTTCAACAATTCATAGAGAACCATCTGGTCATCCAAAGAGCCTCTTCAGTAGGATAAAATGCACTTAGAGCACCTTTTTGGAACTTCAAATCAGTTCTTCTCAGCATTTGTCTCCTTTCCTGCTAGGAGAGAAATTCTGCAAGGTTTCTGCTTCTCTCTGGTGGATTTGTAAATCTGTTCCTAAAAAAAAATTTTTTTTTCGCATTACCATTTCCAACTATTATTCTGATGTGCTCAGAATTTGTCCTTAGGTCTGCACTCAGAGATTACTCCTGGTGGAGCTGAGGGACCACAGGTGGTGCTGGGAGTGATTTAACACAGGTTGTTTACATGTAAGGCAATCACCCTATCTGCTCCAGCTCCATGTAAATCTGTTGCTTATTTTAGGGGGCCATATCCAGTGGGGTTCTCAGGGATTGCTCCTGACTCTGTGGTCAGGGGTCACTCCTGGCAGGGTTCGGGGAACTATAACGATCAAACGTGGGTTGGATGTGTGCAAGACAAATGCCCTAGCTGCTGTGTTATGACTCTGGCCTCAAATCTGTTCATTTTAAGAGCATATTGTGCACTAAGTTCTGGCAGCCCAGGTGATCCTTTACTTCCTTGTATGATTTATCACAGCCATTGGTATGAATACTTTAAGATAAAACCCATGTCTTTTCTTTATCTTAAAAAAACATGGGTTTTTTAAAAGATAAAACCCATGTCGGGCATCAACCCGACAGTAGCCTCTGAACTAAAGTTTGGATGTATTTGATTTCAGTTCACTTTATTCTTCTGGAGAGGTCAACTGATGCACTGAATGTACCTGCTTCTTCCCTAGAAATTATTCTATTTTTCAGTTGCAGAAATAAAGAACAAGAAAAAGAACATCTTCAATAAGAGAACATCAAGGTAGTGGACATGCTAAGCTATAATTTTCTTATATATAGCTGAAAAATGCAATTTTGGGTACATAGATTGAGGCAGTTTTTTTTTTTAATTTTCAGGCCACACAGCAAGACTCAGGGCTACTCCTGACTCTGCACTCAAGAATTAATCCTGGCGGTACTCAGGGGACCATATGGGATGCTGGGAATTGAACCCAGGTTGACTGTGTGCAAGGCAAAAGCCCTATCCACTGTACTTTTACTTGTGCCCCTCAGGCAGAAATATAACACCTGTCTTGAAGGGATACTCAGGTTGGGGTTCTTAGAGTGGGTAAAAAGGATGAAGTAATGATCCCATGAAGAAGCTATAAAGTAACTTGTGTTCAAATGCGGAGTCACAAAGTTAAATTAGATAGAAATTCTCTTCATCAGTCCTTTCAGTTGAAACATTCTTGCTCTTACTGACTTCTTGAAATGTTGGTGGTTTGGCCCAATTGAAGGGTCAGATCCAGATTAAATAGGACAGATAGGAAAGTGGCCTTTTCTGCATTGGTTTTCTCAGACCTAGTTTAACAAGGTCCATGTGATGTCAATTTTACAAGCTCATTGTAGTAAAAGCAAGATTTCTTTAAATAGACTATGTGATTAACCCAGGGCAAAGCATGAACGCACTGGATTCCAATTTTATGGTGAAATTTGGAAGAGGATACATCATGAAGACTGTTCTTTTCTTATTTGGGAAGAGAAGAATAGGTTAAGATTTGACAGATCTCTAGGGAGAGCTACATATCCATAGAGGGAGCTGCAATGCAGTGATGAATAGCACCATAAGGGACAAAATGGTAAGAGTCTTGGCAAGGAATGGTTGCAAGGTCTGTGTGGTGCATACTGGGAACCAGTCAGAGTTGGTGTTCGAATGGTGCTTTCTAATTTTCTGGGTTGTTTTCCCCAACCCAACCTTAGTGGTGCTCAGAAGCTCTTAGTTGGCTCATGCTTAGAAGTAAGCTCTAGCAGTGTTGGGGCAATGCTTGAATTTGAACCCAGTTCATCCATGAGCAAGACAAGCATCTTATCTTCTGCAACTATCTCTTTAATCCCTGATTTTAAAATAACCAATAATACTTCTGAATTTTTTATCTGTTTAGCGTTATATAATTAGTTAAGAAGAAGCAAATCCTCAATTTACTTTTCATAGGAAAACTCAGCTTTATTGTGTTCCTTTTTAAAGATTGTGCTGGTGAAGGGGACATAGAGGTTCTCGGAAACAGTCTTGGGAAGAATTCAGTGTGGCTGAGGGGATAACCCCAGGGCCCTTGCTGCCTCAGTGGCAAGACTGAGGGTTATGTTGGCAGCTGTGGTTGCTTTTAGGAAACATAATGTCCTGTTCAGAACTCGGGTCTCACTTCTCAGTACTGCTGCAAGTTCAAGAAGGTGGCAGCAGCAAATGCCAGGAGCCTGCCTCAGGACAGCATGAGTATAGATACAGGCGGTGGCATCCCTGCAGCACTGATTGTGTGTTCCGATGGAAGTCCTTGCTGACCGTGTTATTATTCATGGCAACAAATTTAGGTGTTTAATTATTCATCATGCATTTCCCTCTAGTGGATGTAATGGAACGAGAATCTTTATATAAGGACTAGACAAATGTTGTCCTACTTTATATAATGGAAGGCACTTTTGCCTGTTAAAGATAATTGTTATCGTTAAATATTGATAGAGCATTATACTTTTTTTCTAGAAGTAAAAATGAAGAGAACAACTCTGGGAAATACAATCAATATGCCCTGGATTCTTTTTCCAATGAGCTCTAGGTCTTTAAGAGGAAGAAACTATTCAGAAGGCAGATGATTTTATTTTTAACAACACATGTCCTAGGTGCTAATAATTACTTGAGATGCAAAAGAAAGGAGGTATTTTACCAGGCAGAATTGGAGAAAGAACTAGCACTTTTAATATCAACTGCTTATTTCTTTATCTCTGAAGATGCTTCCCAAGAAATTACACAGAGGGAAAAACGTTGGCTTCTTTCAACAAGAGTAAGACTAATTAGAGGAAGGAAAAGTTCTCTGACACAGCTCTGCCGAATGACATTGTAGGCACAAGCACTAGCTTGAAATAGTGGCTGATTCTGGACAAATAGGAGGGATAGAAATTGTGAACAGGAGCCAGCCTTGACTCTGGCTGGCAAAATGACAGAGAAATTAAATCTAAGAGCCTCTGGGTCATGGCGTAGGCTCTATCCTCTACCTCAAGTTAATCTGAATGTCTATAAATAATTTTTATTTTTTAATTTTGGAGGCCATACACAAATGTGCTCAGGGCTTGCTCCTGGCTCAATGCTCAGGGATAACTCCTGGTGGTGCTTCTGATGTTCCACATATATTTTCAATTGCTTTTTGAATAAGAAAGTGAACAAATAAATTCATTTTAGTTTTAAAAAATTCAGAGCAATATATCATACAGTGGATAAGGGGCTGACCTTGCACACAGCAGATCCAGTTCAATCCCTGGTACTCCTGGCAGTACTTGAGAAACTTATGGGATTCCAGGGATTGAACCTAGGATGGTGACATGCAAAACCAAAATCTTATCCACTGTACTAGCTTTCTGGCTCCGTTTGTAATTCTTTTTTCTTTTTAACATTTAGTTTTGATATGCATCTTACCCAAGTAAAAGGTTTATTTTTGTTTTCCTTGTGGCTGTGGGTCATTCCATTCTTTTACTGCTTGTTGTGGAGGTGCTCAGGAATTACTCCTGGAAGACCATTTCTGGTCAGGGGACCATAAGGGGTACGAGGCATTGAATCCAGATTGGCCACAAGCCAGAAAAGTGCCCTGCACACCATATTATGTCTCCAGCTGTGGCCTATCATATATCTTCTTTGGAGAAGAAGATATAATACCTTGATAACTTTTGTTAAAAACAAAGTTGTTTGAGTCTTTATTGTTGAATTGTGAGTTCTTTACATATTTTGTATATGAGCTCCTTGTCAAATGTATGGAATGCAAAAACCTTCTCTCATTTTTTGTGGGTTTTTTGTTTTGTGCTTTTCCCTCTGTTTAAAAGAAGCTTCTAATTTTACATAAAGCCATTTATTTATTATTGCTTTTTCATTTCTATGCAATTGCAGTTGAATGTCCAAATATATCTCTGATACTGAAGTTCTGGAGAGTTTCATCTAAATTTATGTATTTGAGTCTAATGTGCAAGTCTTCATTTAATCCACTTTGAGCTAATTTGTGTTCTTATGTGTCCAATGTAGTTGGAATTTTTAGTATTTACTATCCAGTTTTCTGAACAGTACCATTTATAGCACAAACATTCAAAAACAAAATTACTGGCCTAGGAATTTAGCTCAGTGGTACAGTGTCTGCTTGGCAGGTGTGAGGCTATGGTTTTGGCCCCTGGGACTTCCAACTTGCCCATTGTGATTCTGGAGGCACAGCTGGGTGTGATCCCTAGGATCATAAATATGACATCTTTGGTGAACCACAATCAGTGTTCAAGTTCTGCAGCTAAAGTTTAGGATGCTGGTAAGCATGACTAAGTGTGTGGGCACCACAACCAAATGTTTGACTCAATGAGTGGCACAGCCAAGTATGTGTGAGCCTTAGCCATAACTACATAAGGTAAGTGAAGAGGAAAATCCTGAGATAAATCTTATATTGACATTGAAAAGAAGGAAAACAGTTGAAATAACATAACTTAGAATTAAATGGTGGCAAGGAGAGTTTAGGAATCTACTTTAGCACACACAGATGTGCAAAACATGGAGTCCCTTTGCTTCCTGCAATTGGTGTGATTTCTTAAGCTGATTCCACACTCAGGTGGCTGGTGGTATTTAGTGGAAGTGTAGAGATTGACTTTTAGCTGGCCTATTTCCTGGCTGGGAATAAGCCCTAAGCAGACCCTCAGAATCACTGAGTGTGCCCTTCCCTAAAAAAAGAAAAACCAACCATAGGAGACTTAAACTTGCTCATTCACACAATTCCAGTGCCTTTTGATTTAAATCAATGTGAGTTGATTCACTATCCTCTGGATAAATGTTTAGTCTTCCAATTGCTGCTCTCCCTTGCATGCACAAATCCCAAATAGCCCCCTGGATAGATCTAGCCTGGGAGAGAGGTGGGAGTTTAAGACACTGAAGCATTCCTTGGATCCTCACTGAGCTGTAACTGATACTGTTTATGCTCTGTGTTAATTCAGAGGATGGACCTACCTGAAAATTTAAAGACCAGGAATCCAATATTAAGTCTATGCTTTGTTCTATGATCTTGAAGTTGTTTAGTGTTGCAGCGATATTTTCTCAATTATAATTCTTCATGGACACCCTCTGATCTATGAACGCATTCTTCAGAGCTGATGGGATTTCCAAATTTCTTAAATTAAAAAATAATTTGTTGTTTTTGAGCCACACTGAGAGGGGCTCAGCCCTAGCCAAACAGGGCGTTCAAACCCAATACTTCAAGATCCTTCATGAGCTGTATTACGGATTCACCACCAGAACCTCACCATTCTACAAAGTGATCATCAATGTCAAAAGAGGGGTTCGACAGGGTGATACCATTTCACCAAAACTCTTCAGCACCACCCTTGAGAACATCATGAGACAATTAGAATGGGAAGGAATGGGAGTGAAGATAGATGATCAGCAACTACACCACCTCCGCTCCGCTGATGACATCGTTCTAATAACACTAGCCATTAATAACTATTATATTAATAGTTTTTAATTATTTATATATAATTAATATAATAACTATTATATTAATAGCCATTAATAACAATAATAACATTAGCCAAGTGGCACAAATGTTGGCTGACTTAGTCCGAGAATGTGGAAAGATAGGTCTATAGCTGAATCTCAACAAAACTATGTTCATGAAAAATGAACTAGTTCCAGAGGCCCCATTCACTCTCAATGGAACAAACATCTCTGAATGCAGCAGTTATGTGTACCTCGGTTGAGAAGTCAACATGATGAACGTAAACATGATGAACCTAAACATGATGAACCTAAGTCAACATGATGAACCTAAAACCTGAGCTGCGCAGGAGGAAAGAGAGTGGCAAATAATGGGATGTCAAGTGATCAAGACTATTAACATTCTCTGCTTCTCCACCACCACCTAAAAAAACCAAAAAGCAGGGCAGGAGCAATAGTCCAGCGGGTAGGGCGTTTGCCTTGCACGCCGCTGGCCTGTGCGGCCCGAATTCAATCCCCGGCATCCCATATGGTCCCCTGAGCACCGCCAGGAATAATTCCTGAGTGCAGAGCCAGGAGTAACCCCTGAGCATCGCCGGTGTGACCCAAAAAATAAAGAAAAACCCAAAAGCTTAGATACTGTAAAGGTACTGGAAAAATTGCAGTTTGGCTGGAAATGTTCATGCTTGGTTTCAACACATTCACAGAACATTCGCAGGAAATGATTGCAAGTTCACACAATATTCTCTGTGGGTGTGAGTCAGATCTGTTCTCAAGCACCGAATGAAGGTCTCTCAGCAATTTATGCAAAGAAGCTTTAAAATAATGATAAAAGGATCCCAGTATTATTGAGGGGAGTGGAAGAGAATTAAATGTTAAGGCAAAGGCTTTTATCTTTCCTGGGATCAAAAGCTGCTGGGCACACCAGTGGATTTGATATTCTATTGAAAAGAGCTCTTAGGGTTTAAGGATTTGAGTCCTGTTAGTTTTGTTTGTAGAATCCTAGCCACAATACAATTTTCATTTTGTGGGGGGAATAATAGATAGGCACAATGAAAGAGCACAGAATGGGCTTACTCTTTATCAGAAAAGAAGTGCAAAAGATTTGAGACCTCACTCTTATCAAACAGGGAAAGTATCTTTATGTAGGTCAATCTTACCTTTCTTAAGTCCTCTGAGAAGTGAGCCCTTATCTTAAGACTGTGAGGACTGAGCCAGAAAATGCAAGATGGAACTTTATGCCATGACTAGTTATAGAAGGTAAAACATGCTTATGTGGAAGAATAATTGGACAAAATGAGACCCAAGTTTATGCAAATGTCAGGTGTGCCCAGGCCAAGAAATAGATATAGGAGGGTGGAGAAACTGAACATGGGTCAATGTGCTTACCCAGCAAACAGACAATCCTGGATGAATCCCCTGCATTATACATATGGATCCTTGAGGTACCGCCAACAGCAAGTCCTACCACAACCACACAGGGTGTGGTCCTCCAAACAATAAACAAAAAACAGCAATCTGAAAACCAACCCAAAGAACTAGATTAATAGAGTATATTTAAAAAAGTTTGTATTTATTACTAATGATCGCATATAGAATCTGTCACTGTCTTCCCATAGATCATCTATGCTTGAGTGGGTACTAGTAACATCTCAATAAGTCCTGTCACATGCGAGATAGCCCAAGGGCATCTGCCCACTCCAGGAACATAAAGAGCCTCAAACCATTCCATCAAGTCATGGGAATGAGGTCTATAATTGTTACTGGTATTTGGCATGTCAAATGCGACACGGGTAGTTTGCCAGGCTCTGCCGTGCTGGTGGGATTCTCTTTGTAGTCAACTCAAAACTCAAGCATTTATTAAAAAAACCACACATCTGCAAGCGGATGCACGAGCCAGGCTGTGATCAGCTCTTCTGCTGGGTGGAGCTCTGAGGAGATAGGAGTTTGGATGTGGGAAATGGTGGCCCTCATGGTGTGGGGGTTCCTCTGGCTTCTTCAGAGGCTCTGCTGGGGTGGCGGACCAGGGATAGAACCCGCCATCTCTCCCAGGCATCTCGTGATCAGCTGGGCACAGGAAGAGCAAGTAGCAGCTCTGTCCCATGTGTGAGTCTCTGGAACAGCATACCTGGGCTGGCCTTGAAAAAGACTGCTGCAGGGTGGGTCACTGATGAGGTGGACTGTGATCAGCTCGCCTGCTGGGTGGAGCTGTGAGGAGAGAGGAGTTGGGATGTGGAATTCTACTACTATATATAGAATAAGATGTAAATATACAGTTCAATTTAACAGCATACCAATTTGTTACTTCTTTTCCATGGGTTTTTCCTGTATGTTTTTTGTTTGCTTGTGCTAGAAAATTCACCAAACTTCTCAGATGAGCCATTGACCCAGCAGGACTAGATCACAAAAGCTTTAATAAAGATTTCCCTTTCAGTCTTTCCTTTTCTCTATCAGCTTAATATTTTAGTAAAAATCTTGTTTTACCCATAGCAATTTACTACAAAAATTGCATTTTCAACATAGAAATGTAAATATTTCCTCCGGGGCTTTTTTATGATATCAATCGAAGTATTGGGAATACTGGAGTTTGGTTGGGATTAATTGCCTTTCTTTTTTGAAACTTCAGTGATGACATTAATATCACTTGATCACTTGATATCCTGTTATTCATCGATTTGCTCGAGCGGGCACCAGTAATGTTTCCATTTGACCCTATCACGTGCCAGTGTAGCCCAATTGCATCTGTTTGTTTAAGGGATATTAAAAGCCTCGAACTGTTTGTTTAGGGTCTTGATAACGAAGTCTGACCATCTTGCAGGTGGGCGGCCACGCGATCTTTTGACATCTCATGGGATCCAGTCGGTAATTGCTCTAGTCCAACGGTCGTCTCCAGATCGCATTATATGACCAGGCCATCTGATTTTTGATGTCCTGGCAGATGAGACATTGTCCTTGATTTTAGAATAGTGACGGAGTCCGAACTCTGTATTCCTTCTCTCACTTGAGTGAGATGTGATATTCCAAGCATGGCTCTTTCTATTCCTCTTTGGGAGACCCAAAATGGTATTCTCATACCATTCGTAGGGCCCAGGTCTCTGAGGCATATGTTAATGCAGGGAGAACAGTGGAGTCAAAGTGGTGTGCCCGGAGCCAGAGGTTTGTTGTTCTTTTTCTATTGTTTCGGATGTTTTGGAAGGCAGTCCATGCAGCTATTTTCCTTCTGCGCAACTCAGGTTTTAGGTCGTTCATCATGTTGGCTTCTGGACCTAGGTACACATAGCTGTTGCATTCAGAGATATTTGTTCCATTGAGAGTGACTGGGGCCTCTGGAACTCATGAAATAGTTCATTTCTCATGAACATAGTTTTGTTGAGATTCAGCTGTAGACCTATCTTTCCATATTCTCAGTCGAAGTCAGCCAGCATTTGTGCCACTTGGCTGATGTTTGGTGTTATTAGAATGATGTCATCAGCGAAGCGGAGGTGGTGCAGTTGCCTACCATCTATCTTCACTCCCATTGCTTCCCATTCTAATTGTCGCATGATGTTTTCAAGGGTGGTGCTGAAGAGTTTTTGGTGAAATGGTATCACCCTGCTGAACCCCTCTTTTGATGTTGATGATCACTTCCCTGTAGAATGGTGAGATCCTGGTGGTGAAACCATAATACAGTCCACAAAGGATCTTTATGTATTGTGTTTGAACACCCTGTTTGGCTAGGGCTTCTATGACTGCTTCAGTCTCCATAGAATCAAAGGCTTTCTTGAAATCAATGAATGTGAGACAGAGCCGCCATCTTGAGTTCTCTGTAGACTTCAATGAGTTTGGTTATCGTGTGGATATGGTCAATTGAGCTGAAACCTTTTGGAAGCCAACTTGTTCGCATGGTTATTCTTCATTCTACAAATCACGCTCAGGATGAGTCGAGTGAACAGTTTGTAGATGACGGACAACAGACAGATGGGGCAATAGTTGCCAATTTCGTGAATGTCTCCCCTTCTTGAAGAGTAGAACTATCCTGTAGGGCGCCTTTACATTCAGACAGGTAGTGTGTGAAGTGTTGAGCCAGTGAATTGATGAGAACTGACAGCAGATTCTTCAGGTGTTCGGGTTTGATCTTGTCTGGGTCTGATGCTGTTCCTTTCTTAACTGATGAAATGGCATGTCGGATTTCAGAAGGGAGAAACTTGGGAATCACATATCTATCCTGTAGAATTTGGTACGTGGGTAGGTGGACATGGCTATCAAAGAGATATGAGTAGAAGTCATGGACAATAATATAAAAATAGAAATTGTCTTTGTTTTTGGGCTTCATGGTGCTTGGGAACTGCATCCCACACTCTGGGATTGCCTCCACCTGTGCTTGGAGAAAATGTGGTACTAAAGATTAAGTCTAGGGGTCTGCATCCAAAGCATAAGCTCCAGTACTTTGAGTTTTCTCCCCAGGCATAAATGGATGATTCTAAACTCCAATATCATTTTGGTTATAGAGTCATTCAATTTTATCTTTACTTTCATATATGCACAGAAACCTTTGGAATAAATGAGAATAAGAATAGTCACATGATCTGAGTTTAAAAACCACAATGACAACATGCTTCATTTGCTATTGTTGTTTATGAGCAACGATTTTTCTGTCACTTGATCACTTGACATCCCGTTATTTGTCAGTTTTGCTCAAGTGGGCGCCAGTAACATTTCCATTTGACCCTATCACATGCCAGTGTAGCCCAATGACACCTGCTTGCTCCAGTAATATGAAGAGCCTCAAACAGTTTGTTCAGGGACTTGATGAGAAGTCTGACCATCTTGTAGGTGGGGAGCCACGTGGGATTTTGACATACCATGGGATTCAGTCGGTAATGACTCTCCAAGTCATAGTCCAGCGGTCATCTCCAAGTTGCATTGCATGTCCAGCTATCTGATTTTCAACGCCTTAGCAAACGAGACAGTATTCCTGACTCTCGATTGTCGATGAAGGTCGGAACTCCAGATTCCATCTCTCACTTGAGTGAGGCATGATATTCCAATCATAGCTCTTTCGATTCCTTTGTGGAGACCCAAATAGCATTCTCATCCTGCTTTCATAAGGCTCAGGTCTCTGAGGAGGATGTTAATGCAGGTAGAATGGTGGAGTCAAAGAGATGTGCCCAGAGCCCGAGGTTCTTTGTCCTTTAGGCTATTTATTTGATGTTCTTGAAGGTATTCCATGCTGCTCTCTTCCTCCTGTGCAACTCAGGTTTTTGTCATTCATCATGTTGAGTTCTCGACCTAGGTACAAATAATTGCTGGCCCATTTTTCACAAACATTATTTTGTTGAGATTCAGCTGTAGACCCATGTTTCCACATTCTCAGTCAAAGTCAGCCAGCATTTGTGCAAGTTGGCTAATGCTTGGTGTTATTAGAACGATGTCATCAGCAAAGCCGTAGGTGGTGTAGTTGCCGACCGCCTATCTTCACTCCCATTCCTTCCCATTCTAATTGTCGCATGACATTCTCAAGGGTGCCTCTGACGCATTCAGGGAAATGGTATCACCCTATCGAACCCCTCTTTGACAGCAATGATTACTTCCATGTAGAATGGTGAGATCCTGGTGGTGAATCCATCATAAAGCTAATGAAGGATCTTGATGTATTGGGTTTGAACACCCTGTTTGGCTAGGGCTTCGATAACCAATTCAGTCTCAACAGAATCAAAGGCTTTCTTTAAATCAATGAACGTGAGACTCTCACACCGCCTGTGTCCACCTCAGGTACTCTCCTGGGGTGTGTGGCTGGCTGGGCAGACGCCAAGGGGTTGTGGTAGAGCCCCAGGTCTTGGCAGAAGGTGGAACTACAACCCCAAGAAGTCCGAGCAGAAGCAGAAGTAAACGGACATTTTGAACTCTCACACCGGCCTGTCTCCGCCTCAGGTATTCCCCATGGGATGTGCGGCTGGCCGGGCTGGTGCCTGGGGTCGTGGTAGAGCCCCAGGCCTTGGCAGAAGGTGGAACTACAACTCCCAGAAGTCCGAGCGGAAGCGGAAGTAAACGGACATTTTGAACTCTCACACAGGCCTGTGTCCACCTCAGGTATTCCCCTGGGGTGTGCGGCTGGCGGGCGGGCCGCCTCCACGCGGCCGCTTATTAATACAAATACTAAGAAATTCAACACCAAGGGAAGGTAATACCCTCAAGAAAAAAGAAACAGTACACTAGAGGAATCTATCCCTGAACACCGCAACACCATGGGGGAAACAACGCAGATCCCCAGTTCAAAGAACAGATGAAGGAATCAACCCTGAAGACTCAAAAAAGAATGCAGATGTGCATGATCTCTCTGACAATGAATTTAGAGAAGAAATTTGTAGGATGCTTAAGGAGCTCAACGAAAAAATGGAGCAGATGTCCAATAAAAATACAGGAGAACATAAACGAAGCAGTTGAAAGGGCAGTCAATAAATTACGGGAGGAAATGAGAGCAGAAATGAGAACCATGCAAATAGAAATATCATCGCTTAAAAACTCAGTAGATGAAATGAAAAACACAATAGGGGCTCTCAACAGTAGGATGACAGCAGCGGAAGAGAGAATCAGTGAGACTGAAGATGAGCTGCAGAAAGCACTCAGAGAACTACATAAGATGGAAAAAGACCGGAAAATGGATCAGCAACGGAACAGAGAACAATGGGATGAAGCCAGGTGGAACAACATAAGAATTATCGGAGTCCCAGAGGGACAGGAAAGTAACCCCAAGGAAATTAAAACAGTTAAAAACATCCTGGCTGAAAAGTTCCCCGAGTTAAAGGATGAAGGCATCCAGATCCAAGAAGCCCGACGTGTACCAGCAAGAAGAGACCCCAATAGAAAGACCCCAAGACACATCCTAGTCAAAGTAATGGATGCCATAGACAGAGACATAATTCTTCAGGCAGCAAGATCAAAGAAGGAAATTGTATACAAAGGAGCAACCATTCGACTTTCAGCAGACTTCTCAGAAGACACCCTCCAAGCCCGAAGGCAGTGGTGGGATATAGTAAAAAAACTTAATGAAATGAATGCCTCAGCAAGAATTCTTTATCCAGCTAAACTCTCACTCAGATTTGAAGGACAGATATACAACTTCTTGGATAAACAACAGCTTAGGAACTTTGTAAAATCAAAACCAACCTTAAAAGAAGGACTGAAAGATCTACTATAAGACGAGACATAACCCAAAAAGAACAACCAACCTATACAGAAAGATGGCACAAAATCCCATGACAATAATCTCTCTCAATGCCAATGGTCTAAATGCACCAGTTAAGAGACACAGAGTGGCAAAATGGATCAAAAAATTGAATCCGACATTCTGCTGCCTTCAAGAAACACACCTGAACAATCGGAGCAAAGACAGGCTCAAAATAAAAGGCTGGAAAACAATCCTTCACTCAAACAACCCATCCAAAAAGGCTGGGGTAGCCATACTGGTATCCGACAACATAGACTTCAGGCTAAAGAAGGTCAGAAGGGACAATGAAGGTCACTTCTTAATAGTCAAGGGATGCATATATCAGGAAGAAATCACGCTATTAAACATATATGCACCCAACGAGGGGCCAGCAAAATACCTAAAACAACTACTAATAGACTTCAAAGAAGACATTGACAGCAACACAATTGTAGTTGGAGACTTCAACACTGCTCTATCAACCCTGGATAGATCAACAAGATTGAAACTTACCAAGGAAATACTGGCCCTAAAAGAAGAGATGGAAGAAAGAGGGCTGGTAGACATATACAGGGCATTTCATCCCCAAAAAGCTGAATACACTTTCTTCTCCAGTGCACATGGAACATACTCCAAAATAGATCACATGCTGAGCCATAAATCATACCTCCATAAAATCAAGAAGATAGAAATTGTGCCAACTATTTTTTTCAGACCATGATGCACTGAAAATAGAAGTTAATTGTACACAAAAACGGAGACCAATACCAAGTACCTGGAAACTAAACAGCTCACTGCTGAACAACCAGCAAGTCATAAAAAGAAATCAAAGAGGAAATCCAAAGACTCCTGGAAACAAATGAGACTGAAGACAGGAATTACCAGAACTTGTGGGATACAGCAAAAGCAGTGTTAAGAGGCAAGTTCATAGCTCTTCAAGCATTCATCAGAAAAGAAGAAAAGGCCATCACAAACAGTCTGACCTCACAACTTAAGATCTTAGAGAGTGATCAACAAAAGGAGCCCAACCCAAGCAGAAAGAAAGAAATAATAAAACTTAGAGCAGAAATCAATGAGATGGAATGTCAAAAAAACAATCCAGAAGATCAACGAAACCAAAAAGCTGGTTCTTTGAAAAAATAAACAAGATTGACAAACCACTTGCAAGACTTGTAAGAAAAGGAAAAGAGAGAACCCAAATAAATAGAATCAGAAATGAAAATGGGGACATCACAACAGAAACCACAGAAATTCAAAAGATCATCAGAGATTACTATGAGAGCCTGTATGCCACGAAACAAGAGAACCTAGAAGAAATGGACAAATTCCTGAATTCCTATAGCCTCCCAAGTCTGCAACAAGAAGATTTGGAATACCTCAACAAACCTATCTCCATCGAGGAGATGGAATCGGTAATCAAAAGTCTCCCCAAACACAAAAGCCCAGGTCCAGATGGATTCACCAGTGAATTCTACAAAACCTTTAAAGAGGACCTACTCCCAATTCTTTTTAAGCTCTTCCAGCAAATTGAAGAAACAGAAACACTCCCAAATAGCTTTTTACGGGGCACATATCACCCTGATACCCAAAGCAGACAGAGATGTCACAAAAAAGGAAAACTACAGACCAATCTCCCTGATGAATACAGATGCTAAGATCTTCAACAAAATACTAGCAAATAGAATCCAAAGAGTCATCAAAAAGATTATACACCATGACCAAGTGGGATTCATCCCGGGAATGCAAGGATGGTTCAACATCCGCAAGTCAATCAACATAATACATCATATCAACAAAAAGAAAAATAAAAACCATATGATCATATCAATAGATGCAGAGAAGGCATTTGACAAGATTCAACACCCGTTCATGATAAAAGCTCTCCGTAAAATGGGGATTGAAGGAACCTTCCTCAAGATAATCCAGGCCATCTACTACAAGCCCACAGCGAGCATCATTCTCAATGGGGGAAAAACTGAAAGCCTTCCCCTTAAGATCAGGGACAAGACAAGGCTGCCCACTCTCACCACTTCTATTCAATATAGTATTGGAAGTACTTGCCATAGCAATCAGGGAAGAAAAAGACATTAAGGGCATCCGGATAGGAAGGGAAGAAGCCAAGTTGTCACTATTTGCAGATGACATGATATTATACCTGGAAAACCCGAAACTCTCTACCAAGAGGCTCCTAGAAATAATACATTCCTATAGTAGAGTGGCAGGGTACAAAATCAATACCCAAAAAGTCAATGGCCTTCCTATATGCAAACAGCGAAAGAGAAGAAAGGGACATTAAAGAAACTATCCCATTCACAATTGCGCCCGCAGAAAATCAAATACCTAGGAATCAGTTTGACAAAGAATGTAAAGGATCTCTACAAAGAAAACTACAAAACGTTACTTCAGGAAATAAAAGAAGACCTGAGGAAATGGAGACACATTCCCTTGCTCATGGATTGGAAGGATTAACATTATCAAAATGGTAATACTCCCTAGAGCTTTTATACAGATTCAATGCGGTCCCTATAAAGATACCCATGATGTTCTTCAAAGAAATTGAACAAACACTCCTGAAATTTGTATGGAATAATAAACCCCCACGAATAGCTAAAGCAATCCTTGGGAAAAAGAAGATGGGAGGTATCACTTTCCCAACCTCAAGCTCTACTACAGAGCAGTTGTAATTAAGACAGTGTGGTATTGGTATAGAGACAGACCCGTAGACCTATGGAATAGAACTGAATATCCTGAAACACACTCTCAAATATACAACCACTTAATCTTCGATAAAGGAGCAAAAAATATTAAGTGGAGCAAAGAAAGCCTCTTCAACAAATGGTGCTGGGAAAACTGGGCAGCTACATGTAAAAAATGAACTTAGACCTCCTTCTAACGCCATGCACAAAAGTCAGATCAAAATGGATTATAGATCTCAACATCAGACATGAATCTATAAGGTACATCGAAGAAAACATAGGAGAAACGCTCTACGACATCGAAACGAAAAGTATCTTTAAAGACGACACACCACTGACCAAGCAAATGGAAGCAAAGATAAACAAATGGGATTATATAAAATTGAAAAGCTTCTGCACCTCAAAAGAAACGGTGACCAAGATACAAAGACAATCCACAGAGGGGGAAAGGATATTCACCCAATACCCATCTGACAAGGGGGTTAATATCCAGGATATATCAGGCACTGGTAGCCCTTCACAAGAAAAAAAACAGCCAACCCCATCAAAAAATGGGGGAGAAGAAATGAACAGAAGCTTCCAAAAAAGAAGAAATTCGAATGGCCAAAAGGCATATGAAAAAGTGCTCTTCATCTTTAATCATCAGGGAGATGCAAATCAAAACAACAATGAGGTACCATCTCACACCACAGAGACTGGCACACATCCAAAACAGCAAGAACAACCGGTGCTGGCGTGGATGTGGGGAAAAGGGACTCTCATCCACTGTTGGTGGGAGTGCCGACTGGTCCAGCCCTTTTGGAAAACAATATGGGCATTCCTCCGAAAAACTAGACATTGAGCTCCCATTTGATCCAGCAATAGCACTCCTGGGAATATACCCAAGAGACCAAAAAACACATAGCAGAAACACTATCTGTACTTCTTTATTCATCTCTGCGCTATTCACTATAGCTAGAATCTGGAAACAACCTAAATGCCCGAGAACAGAGGACTGGCTAAAGAAACTGTGGTTCATCTACACTATGGAATACTATGCAGCTGTCAGAAAAGATGAAATTATGAAATTTACCTGCAAATGGATGGACATGGAGACTATCATGCTGAGTGAAATTAGTCAGAAGGAAAAGGACAGATATAGAATGACTGCATTCATTAATAGGATATAAATAGATACCAGTGTTTTACTAAATGTGGGAAATGGTAATGGCAGATTAAAACTCACCATTGAATATACACAAAGAGACTTAAGTGATAAACTCTAAATATCTGCAGGGCTAGCCACAATGTGTAAAAGAAGAGGGAGAGAGATGCAGAGACAGAGAGAGAGACAGAGAGAGAAAGAGAGGAAACAGGGCTACCTGCTGTTGAGGCAGCCTGGGGGTGGGTGGAGGGGGTGGGGTACATTGGTGGTGGAAATGGGGCACTGGTGGAGGGATGGGTGCTGGAATACTGTATTACCAAGAACCAATTGTGAACACCTTTGTAATTGTATGTCTCACGGTGGTATAAAAAAAATTTAAAAAAAA
>JAJIBD010025159.1:0-55192 GCA_021461705.1 Cryptotis parvus
CACTCTCTACCAAGAGGCTCCTAGAAATAATAGATTCCTATAGTAGAGTGGCAGGGTACAAAATCAATACCCAAAAGTCAATGGCCTCCCTATACGCAAACAATGAAAGAGAAGAAAGGGACATTAAAGAAAGTATCCCATTCACAGTTGCACCACAGAAAATCAAATACCTAGTGATCAGTTTGACAAAGAATGTAAAATATCTATCTCTACATAGAAAACTGCAAAACATTACTTCAGGAAATAAAAGAGGACCTGAGGAAATAGAGGCACATTCCCTGTTCATGGATTGGAAGGATTAACATTATCAAAATGGCAATACTCCCTAGAGCTTTATACAGATTCAATGCAGACCCCATAAAGATACCTATAATGTTCTTCAAAGAAATTGAACAAATACTCCTGAAATTTGTATGGAATAATAAACCCTCACAAATAGCTAAAACAATCATTGGGAAAAAGAAGATGGGAGGTATCACTTTCCCCAAATTCAAACTCTACTACAAAGCAATTGTAATTAAGAGAGTGTAGTGTTGGTATAGACAGACCCGTATACCGATGGAATAGAACTGAATATCCTGAAACACACTCTCAAATACACAACCACTTAATCTTCTATAAAGGAGCGAAAGAAATTAAGTGGAGCAAAGAGAGCCTCTTCAACAAATGGTGCTGGGAAAACTGGGCAGCTACATGAAAAAATGAACTTAGATCTCATTCTAATGCCATGCACAAAAAGTAGGATCAAAATGGATTATAGATCTCAACATCAGACATAAATCTATTATGCATATCAAAGAAAACATAGGAAAAACTCTACGGCATGGAAACTAAAAGCATCTTCAAAGATGAAACACCACTGACCAAGCAAAATGGAAGCAAAGATAAACAAATGGGATTATATAAAATTGAAAAGCTTCTGCACCTCAAAAGAAATGGTTACCAAGATACAAAGACAATCCACAAAACGGGAAAGAATATTCACCCAATACCTATCTGACAAGGGGTTAATATCCAGGATATATCAGCACTGGTAGCACTTCACAAGAAAAAAACAGCCAACCCCATCAAAAAATGGGGAGAAGAAATGAACAGAAACTTCCAAAAAAGAAGAAGTTCAAATGGCCAGAAGACATATGAAAAAGTGCTCTTCAGCATTAATCATCAGGGAGATGCAAATCAAAACAACAATGAGGTACCATCTCACACCATAGAGATTGGCACACATCCAAAAACAGCATGAACAACCGGTGCTGGCGTGGATGCAGGGAAAAAAGGGACTCTCATCCACTTTTGGTGGGAGTGCCGACAGGTCCAGCCCCTTTTGGAAAACAATATGGGCATTCCTCCAAAAACTAGACATTGAGCTCCCATTTGATCCAGCAATAGCACTCCTGGGAATATACCCAGAGACCGAAAAAACATATAGCAGAAACACTATCTGTACTTCTTTATTCATCTCTGCGCTATTCACTATAGCTAGAATTAGGAGACAACCTAAATGCCCGAGAACAGAGGACTGGCTAAAGAAACTGTGGTTCATCTACACTATGGAATACTATGCAGCTGTCAGAAAAGACGAAATTAAGAAATTTACCTGCAAATGGATGGACATGGAGACTATCATGCTGAGTGAAATTAGTCAGAAGGAAAAGGACAGATATAGAATGACTTCATTCATTAATGGTATATAAATAGATACCAGTGTTTTACTAAGTGTGGGAAATGGTAATGTCGGACTAGAATTCACCATTAAATATACACAAAGAGAATTAAATGATAAACTCTAAATATCTGCAGGGCTAGCCACAATGTGTAAAAGAAGAGGGGGAGAGATGCAGAGACAGGGAGACAGAGAGAGATAGAGAGGAAACGGAGGTACCTGCTATTGAGGCAGCCTGGGGGGGGCAGGAGGGGGGTGTTGGGTACATTGTTGGTGGAAATGGGGCACTGGTGGAGGGATGGGTGCTGGAATACCGTATTACCAAGAACCAATTATGAACACCTTTGTAATTGTATGTATCACAGTGGTATAATAAAAAAATTTTAAAAAAGAACTTCTATTGGAAATCTTACGACGAACCACATGTCTTACTTATGGGTCCACAGTATCACTTCAGCAATCATTCCATTACACAAGTCTATGTACACATGATTAATATTTATTTGCACTAACTCTCTAATTACCAACTACTTAAAACCATAATTTAAAACTTATTTAGAATATTGGACTAGTACTTGCAGTGGTCTAAACTTAAACTTTTAACCAAGGGATCTCCATTGAGATCAAGGGACACACTGAGAAAAATAATGATTGATTTTCCTACAGTCCTTGGCCATTTTGTCACATTATATATATACGCATATATAACATTTGTGAAAATATATATTTACACACATATACATATGTGATGTATATCATTTAATATGTGTCATATATATCTAACATATGTGTATGTATATATGACAAAATTAAGAAAAAAAGAGAATTATCTTTTAAAATGAAGAAATGTAAATTCTTCAGATTGCAACTTGAACTTCCTTTGGTCTATGTGTTTGTGCGCCATTTCATACCTCTGGAAGAGTCTCTTTAGCATCAGCAGTTAGAAATCAATTGAATGGGGGACTGTGACATTCACACTGTCTGTCTTTTCTGTACTGCTCTTTGAACTTAAAGGAAAGTCATTTATTCTCCTGTGACTCTTCTGCCAGTACATGATGAAACTTTTGCAAAGTGTCATTTAAATGGAACATCCATCACTTATAGCTCGGCTCCTTTGCCTGCCTAAGACTCATACTCCAGTACCTCAGAAGTAAACAAAGATAATGTCTTTGATTATCATATTGATCTTATCTGTCTTAAAGCCTGGCTCACTCCAGAGGGACTCTTTACAGTGAAATGACCTTCCACTGACCTCACTGGCCACAAACTGTGATTTTGTTTATTTGCATAGTCCTTCTATTTATATGAATATGTTCACTCGGTCACCTTATTTTTTCTTCTCTGTCTTTTGGCACTAACAAATTTCATGCATAATTTTTTTCTTTTTGGTGTTTTAGAAATTTTAAGACCCCTTATAAAATAAGAAATATATTTAATAAGTTCACTTGTGTTTCACAAAGAACTCAGACTATGGAGCTAAATACCTCAGGAATTGGCAGTTTGTTTCTACTATTTATTGCTTCATATCTGTGGGGGAATTATTAAATAATTTTATTTACTTATTTGACAAACAGGTATATTTACTTCAAGTCCTCAATGTAAAACTTGCTTGAATTTGTTCATTTGTTTACTTTTTAAAAGTCTGAAAGTTGAAAAAAAATCACTTCTAATTGTTAAAAAATTACTGAATAAAACAGACCAAATACTTCTCTTGTAAAAAAGTTTTAATCAAATTCATAAATGAGAAAATATGGGTATTATTATTTCAGGACCTTATTTAAATTATCTTTTGCATGCTAGTAAATGACACATAGTCTCAATAAATAGTATATAGTATATCTTTTTTATATTATATTACTATTTTAAGAGTTAGGGGTTAGGGTTTCATTGTGTGGGGATGCTTGGGATACACATTGCGGTGGTGCTCAGGGCTTAGTCCTGGCACTGTGCTCAATGATTGATCATTCTTGACAGTACTCAGGGAACTATATGGTGTACCATGGATCAAATTCTAGTCAGCTATATTGCAAAGTAAGCAGCAATTTGGGGGCTAACGAGATGTTTGGGGGCCACACCTGGCAATGCTCAGGGGCTGCTCCTGGCTCTGCTCTAAGGAATCACTCCTAGCAGTGTTTTTAGGAACCATATGGGATGCCAGGGATGAAACCCAGCCTGACTGCATGAAGGCAAGTGCTTTACCTGATGTCCATCTAGGGCATCCAGCACCATCCACAATACTACATTTCCAGGAATAATTTAAATTAGGAATATATTACACATTTTCTCCATAAAATTGAGAACTTCTTAGATACAGAAACATTTACTAGATTAGAGTTATAGAGTAAATTCAATTAGAATACTTGCTCTATTTTATTATTATATATAGTGTAATAAACATTTTTGTATGTAAATTTATATTTCTATGTAAAGAGAAAACATGAGGTGGAATTGTTAGTCTCCATAAGAAATTTATTTTTTACTATTAATAAAGAATTTTAGAAAAGGGTTGTATTCTTTCTATTCTTATCAACAGTACACAAGAGTCAACTTAAATTCTTCTCTGAAATCTGCATGCACCCATGTTAGGGAGAACTTGTTTCAAACTGATATAATCAACATTTAGTACAAAGAGGAATTCTGCTACAATATTATCTTCTGTCTTTATTTTTCTTTTTCTTTGGTGCTGCTGGATCTCCTTTATTTGTCATTATTGTAATTTTTATGTGAGCTGTGCAGTTTTTCATTTGCTATTTTTCCATCAAATATAAATTATTATAAGTGTTTTTGTGATGGTTGCTCAGAAATCATGGTGCAAGTATAGGACCTTCCTCAATA
Source organism: Cryptotis parvus (assembly GCA_021461705.1). Classification (NCBI taxonomy): domain Eukaryota; kingdom Metazoa; phylum Chordata; class Mammalia; order Eulipotyphla; family Soricidae; genus Cryptotis; species Cryptotis parvus. The sequence continues at coordinate 4,499 of JAJIBD010025159.1, forward strand.
GGTTATATACTACACCCCTGATAGCACCTAATTTGCTATCCACAATGTTCTGTGCCTCTATCAATCATTTAGAAAATATTCCTACACCTCTCTTTTATATCTCTTCTTCATTCAAGCAGCATGCCTTTCTTGTTCACTTAAGAAAGCCTGCATGCACAATCTATATGGGAAAGTGATTAAAATGTAGCTAGGGAGGCCAATGACACACAAGAACATGACACAATTTTGAGCATGAATAGTAGAAAGAGGCAGGAAATTTACAGAAAATTATGAGTATCTGTACATTAGTGGTATGGGTCTCACATACATAAGAGTGATTCAGCTGGCTTTCTGAAGATAACATTTAAATAAAGGTATGAGTACTAAGATCAGCTTTGTATAGAACTTACTACACAGACTAGACAGGAAAAAAAACAGAAATTCTGGAATAATATGTTTGAAGGATTAAATGTAGGTCAGAGCAAAGCACAGTGAACTATATGAGTAGGTGAAGATAATAAACATTGAAGAGGTCTGAGGGTCAAGTATAAGAGACAGGTTTTATTTTGTGGTAAAATAAGAAATCAGAGGAAGAATATAAGAAAATCAGTAATACTTGACTTTGATACATTTTAATATGAAATGTTGGTTTTAAATCTTATGTTTAATGCTTATTGTTAAGATTTTTGCATGAATTATTTCATTTAATCTTCAAAATGATCTTCAAGATGGTGTTATCAATTGAATATAATTGATCTAAGCTTAAAGTAACTAAGTGATTTACTTAAGATCAAATAAAACAAGGAACTGAGGGAGATGGATGGAGGAAGGCAGGACTGGCAGAGGAAAGTGGAGAAAAGATGATGGAATAATTTTTCTTCTCCAAGCCTTAAACTTGTAAAACTACTGTAACAAGATGATGAGATACTAGAATAAACAGGCTTTTAGACCATGAGAATAGAAAGGAAAACCTGAAGACAGGTACTTGGGATATAGTCAGCTAAATTTCAACTAATATAGTAAAAGCATGATAGTGAGCAAGAAAAGTCTCTATCACAAAAGATGCTGGGGAAATAGAGCTATCATCTCAGTGAAAAGTAATAAAGCACCCTCAAACCCCAATCTCTCAAAATGAACAAATGTCAATTCAAAATGGATTGAAGATCTTCATTAAGACTTGAAAGTACAAATTATATACAAGAAATCAGGTAGGAGCTGTCATAACATTGAATCTAGAGGTATCTTCAAGGATTCAGTGCCACTCTCCATGCAGATGGAAGCAAAGATAAACAAATGGGACTATATTCAGTTAAGAACTGCATTGCAAAAGAAACAATAATCACAATAAAAAGACAACCCACATACTGGAAGAAAATATTTGTCCACTATGCATCTGACAATAGGCTAATTTATCAAATATATGTCATTGGTAAAATTTAGCAAAAATATAAAAACAATGGGCACTATTAAAAATGGAGAGAAGACATGAACAGATGCTTTTTCAAAAAATATACAGATATTCAACATATATATTAAATGCTTTGCAGCACTAATCATCAGGAAAATTCAAACTGAAACAACAATGGTATATAAGCCTACCCCAGTAAGATTAGTTTACACCACAAATATTGGAAGCAGCCAGTGTTGGTATTGATGTGGGGAACATTCTCTTATTGACTGCTAGTCAGAATATTGAGTGGGTTAAACTTTCTGGAAAGCAATACAGACACTTTGCAAAAATATGAATTGATAGTCTATATGTCCCAGAATCCTCTCTCTGGAAATCTAATCCAAGGCACAAAAAAAAGTTCATTCCAAAACACACTTCTATGTTTACTACCAGGCTACTCAGAATAGCCAAAATCTGGGGAAACTTTTTTTTTTCTAGAATAGACAACTACATAAAGAAACAATGGTGTATATCCACAATGGAAACAATGACACACTACTTGACTATAAAACAAAATGCAGCAATTTACTACTATGTGTCTAGAACTGAAGGGTTTCATATTGAGTGCAGTCAGACCAGAGAGAGAAATATCAGAGCTAATGATCTTTCTCATATGTGGATATAAAGAAGCAAGGCAAGAGAACAACAATTGGGCTATAGAATTGAATTTGCCTCACTGAGATATGTATGCATGTGGTAGGGTGGGTGGTGGTTTGACATTGGGGATGAAAATGCAGGGGACTCAGAGCAATGATGGAGGATAAGGCAAACCTGTGTGGGAGTGTGGTTTAGGAATATTACATTCATGAAACCATATCATTGCTAGTATTGTAAAATTGTAAACCGCAGTGCTAAAATGAAATATAAAAAATTAAACACATCTTTTCTGAATTATTCATATGGTATATAAACACATTATTGCTCTTTGCTACATATAATATAAAATATATTTATTGAAAAATAAAGGTGCTGCCTCAATGGTCTTGCCAACCCAAATATAATATACTATATGATTCCTCCTAAAGTATCTCTGCTTCCTCACTTAGTAAAACACAACAATATCCAAGATGTGGATTTTACCATCCTTATAAAAAATGGCATGGGACATTTTTGAAATGAGATATATATAGAAGACTATATTATGCATATATATACACTATATATACATATATACTCTTACCCTCAGGTTCTGATATTTTTGGCAAATGTAGTTCCTAAAACATCATATTCCTTAAAAATATGCAGAAACAATTCAATTTGAGGTCCACTTGAAAATTAAGAGTGCATCCAGTATCTGTCAGCCCTTATTTTGTTATTATCCTATATTTTATTATTATCCTTATATATTTAAATGTTTTCTAAGTCAAAATGTTTTATTTGTTTTATGTTTATTTGTTTTATTTATCAAATTTGCCATATTTGATAAGATACATTTTGTTTATTGTGTAAAATAACATGTTTTAAATTTATGACTAATTTATTTCAAATATTTACCTCAATTCCATGGAAATTTAATAGCTAGCATTTATTTATTTTTAAATTTAGTTTTTAAAAATTGTTTTTAAAGCAATTTTCCTTTTCTACTATAAAATTTAACAAATGCCATATATTTTTAAAAAGGTGAATTTCCTTAACTTTTTCTTTCTCTAGAAAAAAATCATCAAGATTACATTAGCATTTCATACAATAGGATTTGGCACTTGAGACTCATCGGAAGAAGTGTAGATGAATTATTCACATCTGAGAGGAAAGTCAATTGGAGAAATAAACATTAAAATGATTTGCAATCTGCAGTTATTCAAGAGAGGCAAGAATCATCAAATGCAAAAGAAAGATATGAACATTCAGGGAATAAATCGCTCAATTGATGTAAGGGATGTTTTCACAGCATCCAAATTTTGAGAAAAGACCTGGATCAATATAAAAGTTTCATTAATGCTTTTCATGTCAAAGATGGAGAAATTAAGTATTTTATTACCATTTTAACTGCGGTTATTGTGCTGTTTTTTCAGAGATTAAATTCCAAAAAATGAAACCTTATTAAAATATATTTGTATTAATTTTGGAACGCATTCAAATGAATCAATGTTTGCGGCCATGTTCGTGTTGACAAGGACACCAACACCACTGGACGCCTCTTTCATTGCATGTTCTGAGTAACAGTTCTTCTTCAGTGTCAAAAACGGGTGTGATGCGATTGATGCCTCCTCGTCTCAGTCAGACCAATGATGTCATACTTGATCTTTTGCGCTTGCACCATCAGGTCCTCGATATATGCTTCCGTTGCGAGTGTACATGCATTGAAAGTACAGACTGTCATTTTAGTCCTTCTTTGTTTTTGGCAGCTTAGTATGGCCCTGAATTTTTTATCAGACCCTCCTTGTTCGTCTTTCTTAGTGCTGCCATATTAAGGGCTCTTTAAGGGTCAGGAAGATGAACATTTTTGCTACTGGTTTTGGGATATGGAATATGCATCGGACAGCTTGCCAGGCTCTGCCTTGTGGGCGGAATATTCTTAGTAGCTTGCTAGGCTAAGCACTGCCAGGAGTAATTCCTGAGTACAGAGCCAGGAGTAACCCCGAGCATTACCTGAGTGAGTGCAATATCGCTCTCCGCCCTGACAAGCAGGTCTTACCCTTCAGCCACTCCACATAGCCCGAGGACACATGGCCTGTGCCCTGGTCTTCCGGCTGGCGGTCCTTCATGAGCGCAGTGAACATGGTGGCAGCAAAGATGGTAAAGAAAGATGACTGCCAGTGTCAGTAATCGGTAGCCCCACAGGCTGGAACAGGGGCCACAAGCCGCCCAGACCTCACTGTCGCCGCCTGCCGCAGCTGTGCCACGCTGTCCGCACGGCCAGTCCCAAAAAAGCGCCAGGGTCCCCCACCTCGTTGAGCTCCTAGGTGCTATTGTCCGTGAACATTGATTCATTTGAATGCCTAACAAACTGGATAGGACGATTACACTTGAAGAGTTGTGGCCCACTGCCAGCAGTTTCTATTTTCATTGTCTATGCACCAACATCCACATATAAGGAAGAAGAAATTGAGAAATTCTACATGGAACTGGAGGAGTTCTATAAAAAGATCACTCCTTCTATGAGATCATAGTCGGTGATTTTCATGCCAAGATAGGATCCAGAAGATCTGCCGAAGAACTCAACATCGGGACCCATGGCCTAGAATGGAATGAACAAGGTGAGAGACTATCTGAGTTTATCATGTCCACCAAGACCATTCAAGGGAACTCAAAGTTCCAGAAGGCTGAATCGAAACGGTGGACATGGGAATCCCCTGGTAGACAGTTCCACAATGAAATTGACCACATCATCTTCAACTAACGCTTTTGCCTGACCGATGTTGCTGTCGTCCCAAAATTCCAAACAGGATCGGACCACCGCCTCCTTCATGCAAAATTCTACTTCATGCAACGTGGAGAAAAGGCTGCAAAGTTGAAAAAGAAAACTCCTAGAATGACCATCAACTGGGAACTCTTTGGCACCACTCCGGCAACATGGGAAGATACCATCATTGATGACATCAATGAAGAATACAACTGACTGGTTCAGCACCTCCGTGTTGTGTGAAGAATGTCAAGAGAGAAAAAGCCACAAAAGGATGCCTGTCTTCAAAAACTCTCGAACTCATTGCCATCTTGGCAAGGCGTGAGCCTCAGGCGACAAAATGCTAACATCCAAGCTTACAAAGCAGTGCAGAGAAGTGAGAAAGGAAGATCTCAAAGAGCGAAGAGCAGAAATGCTTGAAGATGCAGCAGAAGCCAGGAAAAGCATTCGCAACACCTGCCTGTCCTTAGCCCACTATAAGACCAAGATGACTGGCCTCCAACATCTTGATGGATCTATCACATCTTCCAGAAAGACAATGGAGATTATCCATGACTTCTACTCAGATCTCTTTGACAGCCATGTCCACCTGCCCACATACCAAATTCCACAGGATGGATATGTCGTTCCCAACGTTCTACCTTCTGAAATTAGACATGCCATTTCGCCAGTAAAGAAAACAGCACCAGGCCCAGATAGAGTCAGACCCGAACATCTGAAGAATCATCCATTAGTACTCATCAATACACTGTCTCGGCTCATCACATACTACCTGTCTGAATGCAAGGTATCCTCCCATTGGAAAACCAGCAGGACAATTCTACTGAACGAACAGTTTGTGGCTCTTTGTATTCCTGAAGCAACCAGATGCTATTGGGCTACACTAGCACGTGATAGGTGAAATGGAAATGTTGCTGGCACCTGCTGAGCAAATTGATGAACAATGGGATGTCAAGTGATCAAGTGATTAATTTTGATACAGTAAAGGTACAGTTTATTATTTTTTGTATCCTAAAAAGCAGGGAAATAGAGTCCTCCAAATCAAAGCTATCTTCTTAATTTCTCTAATACTAAGTGCACGTATTTTGAAACTCTTCAAACCTGGGCCCTAATTAGTACCATTACTTTGAGGTAGTCATTAAACAAACAATACTGACTCAAACCCCTCACTGAGAGATGAACATAACACCTAGTTCTCTGCCAGAAAAAAGAGTCACTTGATCACTTGACATCCCGTTATTCATCAATTTGCTCGAGCGGGCACCAGTAACATCTCCTTTTGAACTCATTGGGCAAATGAGGTCATTGCCCAATGATTTCAGGTCATTGGGCCTGAAACAGAGTCATTTGATCACTTGATCACTTGACATCCCATTATTTATTAATGTGCTCCAGCGGGTGCCAGTAATATTTCTATTTGACCCTATCACATGCCAGTGTAGTCCAATGGCGTCTGGTTGCTTCAAAAATACAAAGAACCTCAAACCGTTCCTTCAGGGTCTTGATGAAGAAGTCTGACCATCTTTTGGTGGGTGGCCACGCCATCTTTTGATGTCCCGTGTGATCTAGTTGGTAACGGCTCTAATCCAGCCGTCACCTCAAAATCGCAATACATGTCCAGCCCAGCTGACTTTCGTTGCCTTGGCAAATGAAACAGTGTCCCTGACTCAAGAATAGCAATGGCGGTTGTAACTCTGGATTCTTTCTGTCACTTGAGTGAGGCGTGATATTCCAAGCAAAGCTCTTTAGATTCCTCTCTGGGAGACCCAAATAGCATTCTCATCCTGCTTTCGAAGGGCCGAGGTCTCTGAGGCTTATATTAATGCAGGGAAAACAGTGGAGTTGAAGAGATGTGCCCGGAGCCAGAGGTTCTTTGTCTTTTTAGCTATTTCTTCAATGCTTTTGAAGGCATTCCATGCTGCTCTCTTCCTCTTACTCAGTTCAGGTTTTAGGTCATTCATCATGTTTAATTCTTGACCTAGGTGCACATAGTTGCTGCATTGAGCGATGTTTGTTCCATTGTGAGTGAATGGGGCCTCTGGAACTAGGTCATTTTTCATGAAAATAGTTTTCTTCAGATTCAGCTGTAGACCAATCTTTTCACATTCTCAGTCGAAGTCCGCCAGCATTTGTGCCTCTTGGCTAATGTTTGGTGTTATTAGAACACTGTCATCAGAGAAGTGGAGGTGGTGTAGTTGCCGACCATCTAACTTCACTCCCTTTCCTTCCCATTCTAATTGTCACATGATCTCTAGGGTAGGGCTGAAGGGTTTTGGTGAAATTGTATCACCCTGCCGAGTCCCTCTTTTGACATCAATGATCACTTCTTTGTAGAGTGGTAATATCCTGGTGGTGAATCCTTAATACAGCTCAATAAGGATCTTGATGTATTGGGTTTGAATGCCCTGTTTGGTTAGGGCTTCGATGACTGCTTCAGTCTCCACAGATCAAAGGCTTTCTTTAAATCAATGAACGTGAGACAGAGTGGCATCTTGAACTCCCTACAAACTTCAATGAACTTAGTTATCATGTGGATATGGTCAATTGTGCTGAATCCTTTTCGGAAACAAGCTTGCTCTCATGGTTGTCCTTCATCTAATGTTCTGCCAATCGTGTTCAGGATGACTCGAGTGAACAGCTTGTTGATGACAGACAACAGTAAGATGGGGCAATTGTTGCAAATGTTGTGGATGTCTCCCTTCTTGAACAGTAGAAGTGTCTTGCTGATTTTCCTGTGGGAGGGCACCTTGCATTCAGACAGGTAGCATGTGAAGAGCCGAGCCAGTGTATTGATGAATACTGAAGGCAGATTCTTCAGGTCTTTAGGTCTGACTTTGTCTGGGCCTTGTGCTGTTCCCTTCTTTACTGACGAAATGGCATGTCGGATTTCAGAAGGGAGAATGTTGGGAACAACATATTCATCCTGCCGAATTTGGTATGTGGGCATGTGGACATGGCTATAAAGAGAACTGAGTAGAAGTCATGAATAATCTTCTCCATTGCCTTTCTGGAAGATGTGATAGATTCATCAGGACATTGGAGGGCTGTCACCTTGGTCTTATAGTTGGATAAGGACAGGCGGGTGTTGCGAATGCTTTTCCCAGCTACTGCTACATCTTCCAGTATTTCTGCTATTCTCTCTTTGAGGTCTTTCATTCTTACTTCTCTGCACTGCTTTGTAAGCTTGGATGTTAGCATTTTGTCGCCTGAGGCTTGTGCCTTGACAAGATGGCAAACGAGCTTGAGAGTTTTTGAAGACAGGCATCCATTTGTGGCTTTTTCTCTCTTGGCATTCTTCACAGAACACGGAGGTGCTGAACCAGTCGGTTGTATTCTTCATTGATGTCATCAATGATGGTATCTTCCCATGTTGCCGGAGTGGTGCCAAAGAGTTCCCAGTTGATGGTCATTCTGGGAGTTCTCTTCTTCAACTTTGCAGCCTTTTCTCCGCATTGCATGAAGTAGAATTTTGCATGAAGGAGACGGTGGTCCGATCCTGTTTGGAATTTTGGGACGACAGCAACATTGGTCAGGCAAAAGCATCAGTTGAAAATGATGTGGTCAATTTCATTGTGGAACTGTCCACCAGGGGATTCCCATGTCCACAGTTTCAATTCAACCTTCTTGAACTGTGAGTTCCCATGAATAGTCTTGGTGGACATGATGAACTCAGATAGTCTCTCACCCTGTTCGTTCCATTCTAGTCTCTGACCCTGTTCGTTCCATTGGGCCTGAAACAGAGTACAGAAAATAAATATCTATTCCTCACACATTTTTCTATCTGTTAACACATCTTTAGTAACACTAGAAGTATACTGTTTTTTCTTTGATCACTTGTAGTCTACAGAAATTGAAGCAATATGGTACAGGTGGCATTGGATTTAATATTCAAATTGGCTGAATGAACTTATAAGAGGAAAAAAATGAACTATCATATGGTGAATTCATTCCATTTATTGTTATGTGGTGGTGGTGTTAATGACTAAGTGATACATTTTTACTTAGTAGTCATCAATTTTTGCAGTACACTGTTTCCCAGAGCCTCTGCATCTTACCTGGAGTTACCTCCTGCAGGCCACTTTTTAGATAAAGAGTGGAAAGCAGTTTGGATCTGTGTCTTTATTGGCAGTTTATCTTACCATGCATTCTATGTTAGGAGGTATAAATGTTTTCTCTCATACTAGTGTCATCATGGGACTAGATAGATCTTACTAGTATATTTACCTGGCCACATTGAATCTCTAAGTAATTAGATCAGAGAGAAATGCTGTTTTCCTCCAAGCAAATAAACATGGCACTCTAATAAGTCTAAAGGCTAATATACAAAAAAGCTATGAAGTAAAGATGAGAATCTTGTGAAGGCTTGTTGAAATATATACCTGGCTCTAGAACATCTATTGGTACAGATGCATGCCTGTGTATTCTGATATACATTTCATCTCAGATGCCCCCTCTCCCATCTACCAAGGACCTGTAGCCTTGTCTGGAGCAATATTAACATTTCAATGGGACTAGTTGTGGTCCTGGGAGAAGGTACCTGAGGGGGATTGACCATAACTACTTTCTGTTTATTTGGGCCTTTCTGGGCTGAAAAGTTATAAAAGCTGTAGCCTGGTTTCTTCCGTGTCGTTTCACCTTTTCTTCCTCTCTTCCACTTCAGTCTCTGCCTCTGCTCTCCTCCTCTCTGTTCTCTTCCCTCTTGGGTAAACCTTAAGTAAAGCTTTTTGAAATTCTGCTGGATTTGCAAGTCTTTCTCCATTCTCAGCTGCTGATCCCCTGGGGCAGAAAGGGGATACCCAGACCCTGCTCCCAGATTTTTTTCCGGGAACCCAGCAATGCCCGACAACCAACAATTGTAGTTAATTTGTATGGAGAATAAGTAGATTGTATTAGAAATATATGAATATTAGAACAGATGCCCTTGGGCTACACTAGCATGTGACAAGACATATGGAGATATTACTGTTGCCAGCTAGAGCAAATCGATGAACAACGAGAAGACAAGTGATACAAGTGATACAGGTATATGCTCACACATATGTGTTCATATATATGAACATATAACATATATGTTATGTGTAAATATATATGTTATATATGTAAATATATATTTCTATCTCTAGCTATATATATAGCTAGAGAGAGAAACCGTATTTTGTGAGAAAAATAATAAGCAATGAATGACATTAGAGTAGAAATTCCCCATGATTAATGTGAAATTAAAATTTTATTTATGCTGCTGTTAATATCAATTGTGGTAAAGATTGCACTTTACCACATGGACAATGCTTAACACACAATAAATACCTAGTAAACATTGCATTAATGCTGTTGCTATGCTATTAGCATAAAGCAACTACATAAAGGACTAGGTGTCCAAAGAGCAAAAGAAAAGAAGTAGGGAAGAGAAAGAGAAATGAAGCAGTGAAGAGAAAGAACTTCCAGAGAGAACAGTCACCACTGATGGTGACTTTTCATATACTTATTTTCATAAACATATCCCATACATTTAAATTTTCATATACATATCATTTGACCCTCCCAACAAATCTAAAAATATGGTTTGGTAGGTAATTAATAGTATATTAAAAAGTATGTAACTGTTTGTTTCAAGTACACAGGTAGTAAATGGTGGGTGTTGTACCCCCTGACCACCAAAGGTCAGCAATTGATATTTATGTTGTGTTTACACACTTTATAAGGAAAGAAAAGATTTAGAAACCAAAAGAAATTATTTTCCAGACATGGGAGACATAATAATAAGTTTGATTTTGACAAACAATACAGGTAAATTAGTATTTAATGCAAAACATCTACCTGTAGAGAATATTTACAAGTATTCGCTAAGAATATTCAACCACTCATCTGTTTATAAATTCTGCCATAGTGTAAGTATATAAGTCTCAACTTATCACTTTCATTTTCAATTTATAATTAGCAAAATTTAATTAGTTCTGTTAGAAAAATGTGATCATTAATTAGCAGACCAGTGTCCAGGAAAGAAGAGGTTGCGCATGGTCGTTTTTAATTTCTACGTTTAAAAAATCTAAAATGATCAACTATGGTGTGGAATTTGTTACTGCCTATTGAATAGCAAACCTGTAATTTAGGAAGGAATAGGTGAATGAAATATTGATCTCTTTTACATTCTCAAGTTCTATAAATTTCTCTGATTTAAGTTTAATTACTTTTCATACACACCACAGGAAAACAGAATGGTTCAAACATCAGCAGGGAGGAATAGCTTAATGTTGAAAGGAGATGCCTTCAACAGCCACCATCTCATTCGAACCCATAGTCAATACTTATTAAATGCGTAAACCAGTACATGTTAAACTTCCATAGAAAATGTTTCTTTGTCTGATAAATGGGGGAAAATAACATAGAGGTGCTTTTTAGAATGTAGGATAATGTGTAAAGACACCTAACATGAAGCTGAAGCAATGGCAGAGAGGGTGGGGCACAGGAATGCGAGCTAAGAGTAACACTGAGCACAGCCAGGTGTGCTCCCCCCACCCCAAAATTATTATCCAAATAATGTTTAGTGTAGAATAATTTTAGAGTTATTAACACTATACAGTTCATTTTGGCATGGGGAAAACTTTGGCCTTAGAATTCTAGGTCATAATTTAATTTCAACACTGGCTACTTATTCATGCACTTCCCATTTTCTAGGTCACTGAGTATGTTGGTTTGATTGCCATATGTAAAATTTGGCAGTGAAATAAATATGTGTGTCTATTAAGATTTATTTTTGTATCATTCTGAATTATTCTGACACTGAGAAGAATAAAAAGGTTTTTTATATCAGAGAAACTTGTTTCACTCTTGAAACAAGAAATATCTTGTTTCAAGAAATATCTTCCTTATTTTCCTTGAATTTGTTTTATAACCATCTTCTGAAAATTTTCAATTTCTTTATGACTTATCTAGCTGAGTACGTAAACGTTGCTCTTGTTCTTCTCATTAAGCTACTGTGATCTTACAGTATACATTATATATAATATATAAAAATACATATTAATTACAGTGCTAGCCTTAAGGTAAAGACTGTTTCAAAAAATGGTAATAAATCAAGAAAAAGCATTAGTAACTTAGGAAATGCAGGAAAGTTTTTTGTTTTGTGCTCTAAAAATACACAGGAATTTTATGCCTAGCTTGTTTGCATCTTAAAATTACTTTGAGTAAGACAATAATTTAACAATGTTAATTCTTTCAGTCCATAAACAAAGAATATGGTTATATTTCCTTGGGTTTCCTCATTTCTTTTACAAGTGAATCATAATTTTATCCAAAATGGTCCTTCCACTCCCTTTTTAAAATTTGAAATTCTGTTCACACAATCAAAAAATGATACAGCTTTTAAAATGTCTTTCCCTTTTACTTAGTAGTTAACATATAAGAATACAATAGACTGAAGGAAAAAGAGATTAAGTTAGATTGAAGTATAATTGATGATAGGAAATAACAGCTGAAAACAAAAAAAAGGTGACATTTTTTCTACGGTTGTTTTGCTTCAGGTATCAAGAAGCAGAGGTAAAAAAGTAAAATAGGGTCAGGAGGGAACACCGCCCACAAAGAGTCTGCATCTGTAACCTGCCTCTGGGCTCTATACAGAGGTCAGGCTACTGTAGCTTATCCCACAGCGAGGAGAGAACCACACCCATAGAGGCATCCCTAGGCTGGGCATTTCTTCACCTCTTTATAACATACCAAAAACATACAAAGAAACTTATTCCTACCCTTTTTGTTGGTGGGAAATGTACACTGATGTGAAGATTTTTTTTTTGCTTTTTGATTCACACCCAGTGATGCTCAGGGGTTACTCCTGGCTCTTCGCTCAGGAATTATTCTTGGCAGTGCTCAGGGGACCATATTGGATGCAGGGCATTGAACCCGGGCTGGCCAAGTGCAAGGCAAACGCCATACCTGCTGTGCTATCACTCCGCCCCTGTGTAGATGGATATTGAAATATTGTATGACTGAAACTATCAGGAACACCTTTGAAACTGTATCTCTCAGAGATTCAAGTAAAAAATAAAAGAATACAACAGATTATATGCATTGATTTTTATATCCTACTACTCCACTGTATTTTTTCCTAATAATTTTTTAGAGTCTTGCAGAGTGTTTTCTAGTTTTCTAGCATAAAGTACTAATCGCCAGATATTATCATTTATGTCACTTCCACCACTTTGGAGATAATATGAACCGTTACAAAATATTTCTGAATAAGAAGGTCAGTTTCTGATTATCCTGGAAGAACTGGACTTTATGCCTGTCTGGATTCCTCTAAAAAATTATTGCTAAACCCTATAACTTAAAATGAGAATGACCTCATACAATATAACTTAATTAGTTCTTCATGATACATGCATATATTTAGTTTCAGTTAATTTTCACCAGGAAATTAAGCATCTATTGTTACTGCTAATCCATTTTACAGTTGAATTCAGTAAATCTTCTGTAAAAGCTGTGTTTTGAGTTATACTGAACACATTTGTGGTCTGAATAGGTTTATTATTTTGTACAACAGGCAGTTACCTTCATGCTTTTCAGTCATTAGTGGAATTAAAAGCAGTGGAAATGCATTATGTTTGGGCAAGAAGACAGAAAGGGAGAGTGATTGGATCATTTGAAATATATATGAACTGGCAGCTCTTTATATAGTGATTTTATTTCCTAAGCGGAAGGAACGGGGGAAATGTCTTAGTAAATACCATATCTTGCAATTTCTGAAAGGTTATGCAACTGCTTCTCTCAAAGGAGTAAAGATTATTCCTCTATGTTTGTTTTCTTTTGGTTTCTAGTCATTTCCACCATGCCTTGCTTTGTATCTTTTGAAAAGCCAGAGTAGTGATTTGAAAATATTAGAAAATAAGAGGGCAGAAAAGAAGTCTTAGGGGAAAACAAATATGCATCTTTGAAAATTCACAAATTATAGTTTTGCTTTGCTTTTTTGTGTTCTAATTTATAAATTATACTTAACACACTATCCTCTTTACAAAAGGCACTGAATTTATCGACTAACACTTTTATCAGAAGAACCACTAATTCTCTAATTTCCTAGTGCTTCTGAAGGATCATTATTAAAACAATACAATATGGTACATCTACCCTTTGTATTCCACTCTTTCAATAGTAAAAATTCATTGTTTGGTGTTTCAGCATCACGCTTGTCTTTTATTTATATCTTAGCCTTTCTTGATTTGACTGTGAATTCTGCAAAATGATGGCAAAAACAATTGTCTAAAAAAAATAGAACAAATGGAATAATTACACGTCCTGACTTCCAGCTATATTGCAAAACTCAGAAAATTGTAACAGCAGGGTTGGAACAATAGTATAGAAATTAGACTGTTTGCCTTGCCCGTGGCCAACCTGGATTCAGGCCCTGGCAAACTATAAGGTCCCCATACACCACCAGGAGTATTTCCTGAGTGAAGAGTCAGAATTAAGCTACAAGGACCACTGAGTGTGGCAGAAAAAGAAATATATATATATATATATATATATATATACATACATGTATATGTATATATGTATATATATATATGTATATGTATATATATTATAGCAGCATGCTTGCTTTTGGCTGTAAAAATAACATCATCAGAGTAAAATACAATGTTAATAACTAGACTTTTACATACATGATCAATTAATCTGTCACGAAAGGACCCCAAATATACAATGCTATAAAGATAGTCACTTGATCACTTGAATCCCGTTATTCATCGATTTGCTCGAGCGGGCGCCAGTAACATTTCCATTGGACCCTATCACGTGCCAACGTAGCCCAATGGCATCTGGTTGACAGGAATATGAAGAGCCTCAAACCGTTCCTTCAGGGTCTTTACAAGGAAGTCTGACCATCTTATAGGTGGGTGGCCACATGATCTTTTGACATCCCGTGGGATCCAGTAGGTAATGGCTCTAGTCCAGAGGTAGTCTCCAAATCGCATTACATGTCCAGCCCATCTGATTTTTGATGCCTTGGCAAACGAGACAGCGTCCCTGATTCTGGAATAGCGACGGAGGTCGGAACTCCGGATTCCTTCTCTCACTTGAGTGAGGCGTGATATTCTAAGCATAGCGCTTTCTACCTCCTCTCTGGGAGACCCGAATAGCATTATCATCCTGCTTTCATAGGGTCCAGGTCTCTGAGGCATATGTTAATGCAGGAAGAATGGTTGAGTAAAAAGAGATGTGCCCGGACCCAAAGGTTCTTTGTCCTTTTAGCTATTTCTTCAGTGCCTTTGAAAGCATTCCATGCCGCCTCTTCATCCTGCGCAGCTAGGTTTTAGGTCGCTCATCATGTTGACTTCTCGACCTAGGTACACATAACTGCTGCTTTCGGAGATGTCTGTTCCATTGAGAGTGAATGAGGCCTCTGGAACTAGTTCATTTTTCATGGACATAGTTTTGTTGAGATTCAGCTATAGATCTATTTTTTCACATTCTCAGTCAAAGTCAGCCAGTATTTGTGCCGCTTGGCTAATGTTTGGTGTTATTAGAATGATGTCATCAGCGAAGCGGAGGTGGTGTAGTTGCCGACCATCTATCTTCACTTCTATTTCTTCCCATTCTAATTGTCGCATGATGTTCTCAAGGGTGGCGCTTTTTCAGGTTTTTTTAATATTTTATTATACCACTGTGAGATACACAATTACAAAGATGTTCATAAGATGTTCATATTTGGGTTTTGTTCACACAGTGCTCCAAAACCCATCCCTCCACCATTGCCCACTTCCCACCACCAATGTCTCCCATTCCCTCCCCTTCCCTAGCCAGCCTCCATGGCAGGCTCTTCATTTCTTTCTCTTTCTCTCTACCTCTTTCTCTTTTCTTTCCCTTCCACACTGTGAATTACAATAAGTATATTAAAATGATGTCATGTGTATCTTTTTGCTTGTATTTAATGCTCAGTTCTAGATTGTTATTAGCACTTTAGACAATTATTGACACAGTGTTCCATTCTAGTTTTACCTAGCCTCTGATTCCCACACGTTTGTGATAATTTCCATCTTTGACAAGACCTCCTGTTCCATACTTCACCTGACCATGGAATTTGGTGTCATAATATGTACATGTATATATTTATGTTATGCAAATAAATGCAGTCATTCTATATCTGTCTCTCTCCTGGCTAATTTCACTCAACATGATCCTCCCATGTCCATCCATTTATAGGCAAATTTCATAACTTCGCTTTCCTAAAAGCTGCATAGTAATCCATTGTGTAGATGTACCAAAGCTTCTTTATCCAGTCATCGATTCTCGGACACTCTGGTTGTTTCCAGGTTCTGGCTATAGTGAATAATGCTGCTATGAACATAAAAGTAGGGATTGTGTTTCCACTGCATATTTTTGGCTTCCTAGATATACTCC
This sequence comes from Cryptotis parvus, assembly GCA_021461705.1. Taxonomy (NCBI): domain Eukaryota; kingdom Metazoa; phylum Chordata; class Mammalia; order Eulipotyphla; family Soricidae; genus Cryptotis; species Cryptotis parvus. The sequence continues at coordinate 20,662 of JAJIBD010025159.1, forward strand.
CAGGAAAGCTAATGCTAGGTCAAGTGGGAGCTCTATTTCTAGTCTTTAGAGGAATGTCCATATTGTTTTAAAAAAGGCTGTACCAGTTGACATTCATACCAACAACGGATGAGTGTCTCCTTTTCTCCTCATCTATGCCAGCACTAGTCGTTCTTGCTCTATTGGATATGTGCCAGTCTCTGTGGTGTAAAATGATATCTCATTGTTGTTTGTTTTCATTTGCATCTTTCTGATGATTAATGATGATGAGCAGTTTTTCATGTCTTTTGGCCATTCAAATTTCTTCCTTGTTGAAATTTCTGCTCATTTCTTCTCCCATTTTTTAATGAGGTTGGTTGTTTTCCTCTTGTAAAGTTCAACCAGTGCCTGATAGATCCTGGATGTTAATCCCTTGTCAGATGGGTATTGGGTGAATATTCATTCACATTCTGTGGCCTTCTTTGTATCTTGGTCATTGTTTCTTTTGAGCTGCAAAAAGCTTTTTAGTTTCATATATATTTTCTTCTAGTTGCTTTGCTAATGGTGTTTCACCTTTGAAGATGCCTTTAGCTTCAATATCATGGAGGGTTTTTCCTATATTTTCTTCAATGTATTTTATGGATTCAAGTCTTATATTGAGATATTTAATCCATTTTGATCTGATTTTTGTGTATGGTGTTAGACAGAGGTCCAAATTCATTTTTTTACATGTTGCTGCCCAGTTTTCCCAGCACCACTTGTTGAAGAGGCTTTTCTTACTCAATTTTGGCCTCTTTGCACCTTTATCAAAGATTAAATGATCATGTGTTTAAGATTAGGTGTCAGGATACTCAATTCTACTCCATAGGTCCACAGGTCTGTTTTTCCCAAAACCATGCTGTTTTAATTACTACTGCCTTGTAGTACAGTTTAATGTTGGGAAAGGTGATGCCTCCCATCTTCTTTTTCCCAAGGATTGCTTTAGCTATCCGTGGGGGGTTTATTGTTCCATACAAATTTCAGGAGTGTTTGGTCAATTTCTAAAGATAGTATTTTCAACAAGTGACTCAGAGACAATTGTACCATCATATGAAAGTAAAATAAAACCAGACCCTCTATGTTACATTATACTTAAAAGTTAACTCAAGGGCCGGAGCGATAGCCCAGTGGGTAGGGTGTTTGTTCTTACACGGCCAGCCTATGCTGGCCTGGGTTCGATCCCCGGCATCCCATATGGTCCCCCAAGCACTGCCAGGAGTAATTCCTGAGCAAAGGGCCAGGAGTAACCCCCTGAGCATCGCCGGGTGTGACCCAAAAAGCAAAAAAAAAAAAAGTTAACTCAAAAAGGATTAAGGACTGGAATTGAAGTCCTTAAACCAATAGATTCCTAAGAGAAAAATAAGAGAAAACTTTGTATGAATTGTTATTTGATAAGCACTTATTACCTTTTTAACTAAAAATTTTACTAACTCTATGGAGTAAATCTGATTTCTATCTGGGATGATAAAGGCTGGTGCAATCAGGATTGCATAAAGCTTTGGGGGCTGCTCTTGTAATGAAACTTAAGGTATCCAGCAAGTCACCTACTAGTTATTCATCAACAAGACCAGACTGCTCTCCTTTACTTACACTGATGTAATATATACATGAGCAGAGAGAATAGACAAATGTTAGGTATGTGTTTTTTTATGGCTGATTCTGGTTCAAGCCCAAAGTCACACTGTTCCCTGATTACCACATGCTAAGGCCCTGACCATAGTTGGGGTGGCCCAGATTATCTCTGGCACCACAAATTCAGAAGGTACCAACCCCGTTGCTGAGAAAAACTATAAGACACCAAAGATTTCTGACAACTTTTTGGGAATAGTATCTCCTAAAAAGAATGCTGTGTCTAGAATTATAAATGCTAAATCATCCTCTGATAAAGTTTACACATTGTTATGAAATTGACTGTTCTCTTTTATTTTTATGGATAATCATCAATTTCAAAATGGCATAATTATAACATTATTTTATTTTCTGATGGTGCAAAAGTGCTGTGCATTCAGTAGAAACTCAATTCTTAATTTTAAATTTTTATATTTTCCCCTTGAGTTGTTGATATACATCATGATTCTTTCCCATGATGCTTGGCGGTGGCAGCTTTGGGTAAATCATGTGATAATGAAGGCAGCCAATCATTTGCTTTCATTTCAATAAGTGTTCAGTGTTTAATTAGGTCACATTATTTATTTAGTTCTTTATATAGAATAGATATTGTACTGGATGGTTCTGTCCAACTGCTGGCTTATGTAATGGTGTGGAACATGTTTAAGTGAGGCTATGTCAGGCTATGTTGTTCAGGTTGTTAAATGGAATTTTTAATTAGAGCTTGGGTTTAAATTTATGGGGGCATAACCCCATAGTAAGTGGAGAAATAAATTCTTCTTTTGTTAATAATATTTCAGTGGCATTAGGTACTGGTGTATCTTATAAGTTCTGTTGTCTCACATCAGCTATGGAAATCAGACTGGTGTTTGAAATATCTCATTAGTTCTATCAAAGAAACAATATTACTTGCTAATACTTGTTGATGCTATTTCTCTCCAAAATAGAGAAATTTCCCTACTACTTCTGTTAATTCTACTGATGCATGACTGTTGGACCTGTGTCTAACACCATGCACAAAAATTAGATCAAAATCGATTAAAGATCTCAATATCAGACTTGAATCCATAAAGTACATTGAAGAAAATATAGGAAAAACCCTCCACGATATTGAAACTAAAGGCATCTTCAAAGGTGAAACATCACTAACAAAGCAACTAGAAGAAAAGATAAACATATGGGACTACATGAAACTAAAAAGCTTCTGCACCTCAAAAGAAACAGTAACTAAGATAAAAAGGCATTCCACAGAATGGGAAAGAATATTCACCAAATACCCATCTGATAAGGGGTTAATATCCAGGATATATCAGGCACTGGTAGAACTTTACAAGAAGAAAACAAACAACCCAATAATAAAATGGGATGAAGAAATGCACAGAAACTTCAACAAGGAAGAAATTCGAATGGCCAAAAAACATATGAAAAAATGCTCATCATCACTAATCATCAGAGAGATGCAAATCAAAACAAAATGAGATATCATTTTACACCACAGAGACAGGCACATATTCAAAAGAGCAAGAACAACAAGTGCTGGCATGGATGTGGGGAAAAGGGGACACTCATCCATTGTTGGTGGGAATGCAGGCTGGTACAGCCTTTCTGGAAAACAATATGGACATTCCTCCAAAGATTAGAAATTGGACTCCCATTTGACCCAAACCATACCACTCCTGGGAATCTACTCTGGAAAGCCAAAAATATGCAGCAGAAACACCATCCCTACTTTTATGTTAATAGCAGCATTATTCACAATAGCCAGAATCTGGAAACAACCACAGTGTCCGAAAATTGATGACTGGATAAAGAAGCTTTGGTACATCTACACAATGGAATACTGTTGCAGGACTCCTAAGGGCCGCTGCATCTGCTCTGGATTGCCTCCCGCAAATCACTCTGTAGATAAGGGGGTAGTCTAAATGTGGCAGTTTATCCGACCATGTATGCTGTACTAGCTGGTATAAATATTCTCCCATGCTATCACAATCATCGTGGGACTAGCTAGATCTTACCAGCATATTAGTCTGGCCAACGTAGGACACCTAAGTAATTAGACCAGAGAGAAATGCTGTTTGCTTCCAAGCAAACAAGCATGGCTCCCTGATATACTCAAAGGCAACTAAAATATAAAACTACAATGAAGTAGAGGAGACTTGTGAAGGCTTGGAGAAATATTTAACTGGCAATGGTGTTGGTCAAGGTACAGAGACATGCCATCTCAGAAACCCCCTTCTCTACACTACAAAAGCATTCCTAAGCAGATTTCAGCTTAAAACATTAGCACAGTAAAGGCCCTAGGTGAGGTGCAGGGAGGGATTACCTAAGGGCATTGGACCCTCCCTGCTTTCCATAACAGTGGGAGGGAAGGTCTGAGCTGCAGGGGTATAAACTAGCCGGTTCCTGCTCTCGCCCCCTTCTTCCTTGTGGGATCTCTCTCCTTGTGAGCATTCATTCCCCTTGGAAGCTTTTACACGTGGTGGTCGCCATCTTGGCCTACACGTGGCTGGGGTTCTAGCCTGGAATCCTAAGCATCGGGCTTTTCCTTTTGCTGATTTGTATGCCTGAACCTGTGATAAGTAAAGCCTTTTAAAACTGCATCGGATTCCTGAGTTTTCATCCGTTCCTCGCCGGCTTCGGAGGTAGAAGGGAACTCGCTTCCCGGCACTGTCGGGGACCCGGCGGAGCGCCCCGACAGAATACTATGCAGCTGTTAGGAAAAATGAAGTTATAAAATTTGCCTATACATGAATGGACATCACTGCCTTCCCGTTCATCATCGATTTGCTTGAGCGGGCACCAGTAACATCTCCATATGTCCTATCTCATGCAAGTAGAGCCCAAGGGCACCTGCTTCCTCCAGGAACATAAAGAGCCTCAAACCATTCCATCAGGTCATGGGAATGAGGTTTGAAATTGTTATTGGTATTTGGCACATCAAATATGACACTGGTAGCTTGCCAGGCTCTGGCCGTGTGGGTAGCATACTCTTGTAGGCATCTCTAAATCCATCACTTATTGATGAACTGTGTGGCCGCTTGCAGCCAGCGCAAGCCGAGCTGTGAGAGACTGGTCTGCTGGGTGGAGTTCTGACGAGAAAGAAGTCCGGATGTGAAAATAGAGGCCCTCATGGAGTGGGGGGTGTCATCTGGCTGAGTTAAATTAGCCAGAACGAGAGAGACAGATACAGAATGACTGCATTTATTTGCATGACATAAATATATATGTACATATTATGATACCAATATCCAAGGTCACAGACATGGGGACTCACAGACATGGGGCAGAGGTGCTACTGGCTCTCCCTATTCCCAGCCACTCACGAGGTTCCCAGGAGGGATGGCGGGTTCTAGCCCTGGCCCGTCACCCCAGCAGAGCCTTGCAACAAGCCAGATGAGCCCCCACTCCATGAGGGCCTCCATTTTCCACATCCGACTTCTCTCTCGTCAGAACTCCACCCAGCAGTCCAGCCTATCACAGCCCGGCTCATCAAGTTCCACCCTGCAGCTGTCTTTTTTTTAAATCCGGCTCAGATATGCTGGTCCAGAGACTCACAGATATGGGGAGAGAGCTGCTACTGGCTCTCCCTGTGCCCAGTTGCTCACGAGGCACCCAGGAGGGATGGCGGGTTCTAGCTCTGGCCCGCCATCCCATCAGAGATTTGCAACAAGATAGATGACCCCCACTCCATGAGGGACTCCATTTTCCACATCCGGACTTCCCCCTCATCAGAACTCCACCCAGCAGACCAGCCTATCACAGACAAGCTCACATGGCAGCAAGCGGACACTCGGTTCATCAATAAATGCTAGACTTAGAGATGGCTACAAGAGTATGTTACCTGCACGGCAGAGCCTGGCAAGCTACCCATGTTGTATTTGATATGCCAAATACCAGTAACAATTATAGACCTCATTCTGGAATGGATTGAGGCTCTTTATGTTCTTGGAGCAAGCAGATGCCCTTGGGCTCTACTAGCATGAGACAGGACATATGGAGATGTTACTGGGGCCGGCTGGAGCAAATCGATGATGAACGGGTAGACAGTGATACAGTGACAGTGATCCAAGGTCAAGTGAAACATGACCTTGCAACAGGAGGTCTTGTCAAAGGTGGAAATTATCACAAATGTGTGGGAGTCAGAGGCTAGGTAAGACAGAAAATGGAACATTCTGCTAACAATTGTCGAGGGTACTAATACCAACCTAGAACTGAGCATTAAATACAGGCAAAAATATACACATGACAACCCTTTAATGTTTGTTCTGTAATCCATAGTCTGGAAGGGAAGGAAAAGAGAAAGAGAGAGAAAGGGAAAGAAATAAAGAACCTGCCATGGAGGTGGGCTGGGGTAGCGGGGAGGGAACCGGGGACGTAGGTGGTGGGAGATGGGCACTGGTGGAGGGCTTTGGGTGCTGCAACACTGTACAACCAAAACCCAAGTATGAACTTTTTAATTGTATATCTTTGTAATTGTATATCTCACGGTGGTGTAATAAAATACTTTAAAAAAATAGTCTCAAAAATTATTCAAAACAAACACACATACACACACACACATTTTTCCCTCAGGTATAAATCTCTTACTTTTGCACCCACACACATTTATCCTGCCTCTAAATTCTAGTTGCATTATATTATACAAAAGATAATATATACTTATGTTAGTTCATTTGTCTTTGTCTGATCTTCAATTTCAGTTCAAAACTATTTCGAGTTCAAGAACATTCATAAAGCTCCATAATAGCATGCACAACATTGTGGCTACAGAAGGAGACCTGCATATGCACTCTGCTTGATAGCATAGCACTGCTACGATTCTTAAGACATTGATATAAACTAAATTCTTCTCAGTTCGAATTCGAAATGACTAACACATTCAGATTCTAGACCCAGATGAACTCACATGTTCCTATTCATAGCTGTGCATCTGAGTTTTCTGATATCCAGTTTCAAAAATATTTTGACAGGTTCCCAGCGTGAACAAAACGAATTTGTGCTTAATTAGTGAAATTTTCCTTTTTGTAATCCAGGCCCAGATTTTAGCCTTTTACTGTACTTTCAGTTGTTAAGAAGATATTATTAAATAGCTTAAGTGCCAGAACACAGCTGGTAGGGCATTTGCAGTGCACCCAACTGACCTGGGTTCGATCTCTGGCATACCATATGCCCCCCCCCCAGTGCTACCAAGAGTAATTCCTGATGAAGAGCCATGAGTAACCCTGAGCATATTCAGTGTGCTACCTTCTGAGACCTACCTGGAAGTGCTCAGGCCTTATTCTTGCCTCTGTGCTCAGGGATCACTCTTGGAAGAACCCCAGGGGATTACATGTGTTCCCGTGAAAGAAGCCTGGGTTGGTCAAATAAAAGCAAATGCTCTAGAACTGTACTATCAATTTGACCCTATTGCCGTTTTACTGAGAGTTTTTTTTTTTTTTTTGGGTCACACCGGCAATGCTTGGCGGTTATTCCTGGCTCTTTGCTCAGGAATTACTCCTGGAGGTGCTTGGGGACCATATGGGATGCCAGGGATCGAAACTGGGTCGGCCGCATGCAAAAGCAAATGCCCACCCCCGCTGTGCTATCGCTCCCGCGCCGTGAGAGGTTTTGTTTTAACACAAACTTATGTTGCATCTTGCCATATGCTTTTTCCAATTCATTATTTTTGTGTATAATCTAATAGATATATCAAATTACCTGCAAATAATTGTCCAAAATTAGCCAAATATCCTTTAAAGATCTACTGCAGTCCTGAGAAATAGTGTAGTGAGTGGGGCATTTGCTTTACTCTGGGCTTGCAGGGTTCTGTCCCCAAAAATTATGAGAAGTGACTCCTCACTGTAAAGTCAGGAGGGAGCCCTAAGCAGTGCTGTGTATAACCTCAAAACAAGTGAAAAAGATCTATTGAGGCATATCAGGGGGTTTTAAAGATATTTTATCTTCAATAGTAAGTTGAGTAGTTTTGGTGACCATGTAATAAAATAGAGAATAATTTTACTGGATATTTTTCAGTGGTACTTGGGCCACCAGAGCTATACCGAGAGAAACTCTGGGGACCTAATCGTGCCAGGGATTGAACGTAGGGTTCAAAACATACCAAGCATGTGCTCTATCAATTGACCTATATTCATGATGCAAGGGCATTTCTTTAAGGCAAAGCTATCGCTATTGAACAAAGAGAAGTTAAACTTTGAATGTAGGTCTTCATGCTTGGTTGCCTCTCTTTGATAAACTGATTGAAAGAGACTTAGAGATATATAGTAGATCTGTGCACAAGAAAACAGATTCTAAACCTGGATACCTCAAAACCGTGAACCTCATACATAGTGCTTTAGCAGAAGTAGTATCTTGGCAAAGAATAGGAATTATTGTATATTCTGTTAGATTGGCAGAAATAACTAACACTTTTCTACATATATGCTGTAAACATTGCCTAAATCTTCCTAATATATGTTATGATTTGACCCAGCCATACCACTCCTCGGAATATACCCTGGGAAGCCAAAAATATTCAGTGGAAACACCATCCCTACTTTTATGTTCATAGCAGCATTATTCACAATAGCCAGAATCTGGAAACAACCAGAGCACCCGAAAATTGATGACTGGATAAAGAAACTTTGGTACATCTATAAAATGAAATACTATGCAGCTGTTAGGAAAATGAAGTTATAATTTGCCTATAAATATCCATTTATAGGATATGGAGAGGATATTTATAGGACATGGAGAGGATCATGTTGAGTGAAATTCCGCCAGAAGGAGAGAGACAGACATAGAATGACTGCATTTATTTGTATGACATAAATATATATACATATATATATAAATATATATATACATATTATGATACCAATATCCAAGGTCAGGTGAAAGGTGAATCAGGAGGTCTTGTCAAAGTTGGAAATATCTGGGAGCAAAGGTTAGCTATGAAAAGAAGGTAACAATCTGCCAATGATTGTTGAAAGTGCTGTTGCTCGATAGGCTGGTCTGCTGGGTGGAGGTCTGACGAGAGAGAAGTCCGGATGTGGAAAATGGAGGCCCTCATGGAGTGGGGGTCGTCTGGCTTGTTGCGAGGCTCTGCTGGGGTGGTGGGCCAGGGCTAGAACCCACCATCCGTCCCGGGCGCCTCTGGTCTGAATTTAGACCATACAAAAGAGTCTAAGTCTCCCACCAAAGAGAGAGGATCTCACCAGAGCTGAGTCCTACCCAGAAGGAGCAAAAGGCCAAAGAGCAAAAAGCCAAAAGCAAAAGGCCCAAAAGGCAAAAGTGAAGGGGCCTCAAGTCAGCCCCTTATATACACCAAAAGTAATCCAACCGGGAGGGTCATGTCAATAAAGAACTCTAAACAGAGTGTAGTGCCACACCCTATTGCAGGTATAAACAAAGGTTATGCCAAGGTCTAATCCTTTCTACCGAGATTATCTTTTATGTAAAACAATGGAGAGAGGGGGCTGGTATAAAGTAATACATCTTAACTTCATGAGCTTCATGTAATCTAGATGGTACCCACAAGGTCCTTATTATTATCTGCACCAGTGTGATTCTGAGTATCTTGTTCTCGTGTACTGAAAGGTCACACCCGCTTGCTTAGAGCAAACTAGTATGATCCTATACTCTTCCTATAGTCTCAGCGTAGCCAGGGTGGTAGTCTCCTGGGAAATTCTAACTGTCCCACGCTGGGTGCAGTGGGTATAAAGAGGAACTGTGCCCAATCTAGAAAACATAGAAGTCTTAGTAGATGTATAAGTCAGAAGTTATTCAATCAAGGTGACTTCTGTAACTGCCACACCCTCTAGCAGTGTTTACATAGAAAAGACTTCTCATTAGAATGAACCTTGACTTAAATAGATTAAGCTGGAGTGGGCAAAACAACAAAACTCCCAGAATAGCTAAACCTGTCCTCCAACAGATACCCATGTTGTATTTGATATTCCAAAATGCCAGTTACAATTATAAACCTCATACCCATGATCTGATGGAATGTTTTGAGGCTCTTTACGTTCCTGGAGCTAGCATATGCCCTTGGGATACACTAGCATGTGACAGGACGTATAGAGATGTTACTGGTGCCCGCTAGAGCAAATTGATGATCAATGGGAAGACAAGTCATACATGTGACAAGTGCTGTATAAATTTAAGAAGTAATCGAAAATGGCAGAGATGCTGGGTGAAGGCAGAGTATATTCACTTAAAATACATTTTTTTAAGTTTTTGGGAGGTTACACACATAGTGCTTTTGTATTTTTTACTGACTCTGTGCTCATATAGATCATTCCTGTTGCTGCCAGAGGGAATTTAGAATGTGTCATACATCCAACCTGGTAACATGAAAGGCTAATGCCTTAATTCCTGTACTATCCCTGGCCTCAATTTTTAATGTAATATCAACAAAAAATAGAACTTAATTAGTTTACAGAGATGAAATAGATTGCAGGATCAGAAAAGAAACCCTATGTTATTTTAATTATTTGGCTAAAATAATAATTGATATGAACTACTGAGTTAGATCTGAATGGAAGAGTAGAGTCTTGGTGTGATAGATAAAAATAACTCTATTACAATCAGGTAAAGTGTGATGAATCTGTGATCATGTCTCAATAAAAAGTGACATTCAAAGTATTTTTTAAAAATAAATTTTGAGACTGACTGCTATAAATATCACATTTGTAAGTCTGTAAATATGTATAGTCGCCCAGGGGCAGAATATAGAGATGAGTAGAATTTAATTGACTGGCCTTTTAGATAGTGTGACAGTCAGGACAAAAATAACAAAGTGAAAGTATTTTCATAGTAACACAAAAATGATTATTTAGTGTATTTGATCTTACTGAATAAACTAGTAAAACACATGATATGAATCATATAAGAGGATTTATACAAACTTCTGGAAAAAAGCACCAAGTTTCCAGAACACCAATGGTTTTAACATGTGTTTGAATGTTATTGTCTTATGTAAATAATTCAAGTGAAACATTGTATAATTTTAGACATAGATATCTTTATTCCCATTGTAGGGTTAATAATAAGACAGTCAGTAAATTAACCTGGTTAAGGTCCCAAAGATAATAGGTGGTATATAGTGATTGATATCACTACTTCTCCCAAGACTTAAGAAAATTAGGGAACTCTGGAATCTTGAAAAAAAAAGAAGCAACATTATTTACAAATGTGACAGGGCATCACCATAAGTGATTAGTCAGCAGAGACAAGAGTAATGCTTTACTACTGATGTGCGTAGCCCATCCAAAAGGTTGATGGTAAAATACTAACCCTAATACATTCTGTAGAACTTTTAAAATTTTCTAAATTGATTCAAATAGCACTTAATGTTGATTAGAAAGGAATCAGACTTTTTTTTGCTTGGGAAAGAGCCAAGCAAGGAGGGTGGGGGGTGGGGAGTAGCAGATGGCAGTTCTGCCCCCCACTCCTCCCCACAGGTCCTTTTGAATCATAACAGCACGTTTAATCCCAGATTCAATATTCCACTGATTCTGCTCTTTAAAGAATGATCTGTGGCTAAGTGAACACTAAAATTCAGATCAGAAACAAAGAGCAAAAAAAATGATACCAAGAATTTGAGAAACTGCTACAAACATAGTGTTTAACCATAATTCAACTTCCTTTTCATTTTCCATGTTCAAACTTTTTTAGTCTAGCTTCCTAACACTTCACAATACAATTTGGTGATGCTACATCTCTAATTGTTATCAAATTAAGCTTAATTTACTCTTTTTTCTCTCTCTCTTCTAACATAAAGGATTATATTTCCTATTCCCATGTAGATAATAGATTCTATAGGTGTCCCCCTATCTTAATAGGTTTAATCTCAGTCAGATTTCCCTTTGTTTCCATACAAGGAGGTAAATTGGATAACCAAAGAAAAGAAGTTAGGCCAGGGAAGTTAAATCTCATCTTCTATATTTGATTATCAGCTGATGGGTCTTCTTATAATCCTCATTTTATCCTGTGTGAATATTAATTTTGTATATTCATATAAAGATAAATGAAAATCTAATTCATGAAACAGCAGTACTGTATAGAGTGCTAAATTTATCACTGATCATTAACCCTTATAATTAGTATCTTATTTTCTTTTTCTTTTTCTTTTTAAAATCTTTTATTATACCACTGTGAGATATACAATTACAAAGATGTTCATGATTGGGTTTTTAGTCATACAGTTTTTCAGCACCCATCCCTCCACCAGTGTCCATTTCTACCACCGATGTTCCCAATTCCCTCCCTCATCCACCAGCCTATCTCTATGGCAAGCTCTTTTCTCTCTCTCTACCTCCCTCTCTCTCTTCCTTCTCTTACACATTGTTAATACCTCATTTTTTCTTAATTAAATTGTTGCACAATTTTTTTTGTCTACGCTTATTAATAGTTACATTTTCTTGATTTCAAAGTTACCAGTTTCATGTCAGAAAATTAATGCATTCTGATTCAGGCTTAGATGTTTTCCCGATTTCAGGATGGATACTCAAGTGTCTAAGATGAAGCTCTGTTACTTAATCAACTGGTAAATATATTTTTTTTGATTCTTCTAAAACTACTGATGTGAGAGAAAAAAAATCACATATATCTTCTCTTTCCCTTGTATTTCACTGCACGTATTTCAAGTAAAAGGCGCATTATATTGAGCCATATGGAAGAATTTGGTTGTGTTTTTAGCTAAAAAACAATCTTTTAAATAAAATATCTCTGCTGTGGTGTCCAGGTGCCACTATCTGAAAATGTGCCATGCTAATTATTTTTTTAAGTAAAACAGATTTTATCATGGACATTTTAGGAATGGGAAGGAGGAGGTAAAGCAAGAAAGAGTACACATTTCAAGAGGGGAGATGCAGGTGACACACATGCTAGAGTACCACATGTGCTCTGCCATGTGGGCTCAGGCAGCATGTGAGAAAATTATTAAGATTATAATAATTCTGCATGTTATATCTACTTTACCAAATTTATAAATATTGCAACTGAGACTTACAATATAAAGCATCTATACAATAAAATGTAGTAGCATGCAAATAACAGAGTCAAAGTTTGAAAACTTATTTGCTTATGTTCAAAGAGAAAACTCAATCCTCTTGAGGCATAGCTATCTTATCTTACTTGTTTGTTCTATACTATTTACTAATTTATTTATTGATTGATTCTCTTTATTTTTTCTTTAATAAATGAAAATACAGAAAACATACATTTACTAAAGCAATGCATGAAAGAATATTATAGACAGAAATATATCTATATTGCATATAACATGTGATCCTACAATTTTTTAATATAGCATAATCAAGAAAAATCACTGATTGGTTAGAAAGAGCACATAAGATAAGCCACTTCTTTGGATGTAGTTGACTCTAGCTCAATCCCCTGCACCACATATGATCTACCACCCACCATCAGGAGTGATCTCTGAGCACAGAGACAGGAGTGAGCCCAAAAACAAAGAGAAGAACAAAGAAAATAATTCACCTTTATAAATGTACTAATTAGGGCTGGAGAGTTAGTACAGTGGTAGTATCTCTGTTGGCTTGCCTTATAGGAGGCCAACCCAGATTTGATTCCTTGCATACCAGATGGCCCCCAAACACCACCAGTAGTATTTCGTGGAGAGCAGAGCCAGGAGTAAGCCGAGTCAATTGCTTTGTGTGGGCCAAAACAGCAACAACAATAAGAAAGCACTAACAGTTACATTTAGAGAAATTCCTTCCTCGTAGTGATAATACCATTTTTAAGGTGTTGTATCACTTATATCACTTGTCTTCCTGTTGTTCATTGATTTGCTCCAGTGGGCACCAGTAACATCTCCATTTGCCCCGTCATGTGCTAGTGTAGCCCAAGGGCATCTGCTTGCTCCAGGAACATGAAGAGCCTCAAACCATTCGTTCAGGTCATGGGAATGAGTTCTATTATTGTTACTGTTTTTGGCATATTGAATAGGACATGGGTAACTTGCCAAGCTCTGCAATGTAGACTCCTATTCAGTAGTAGGTAGGCTCTCAGTTCTTGCATTTACTGAAGTACCATGTGGCCGCTTTGTAGGCTGTACACAATGGCCAGAGCAGTAGCACCTCTGTTCCGTGTATCTGTGTCTCTGGTTCACAGCCAACAGCCCAGGAGCAGTTCGGGTGGTGGGTTGACCAGACCTCCCGGATGGGACAGAGGTGGGGGAAAGGGATCCCAGCTCCATCTCCATGGAAGTCTGGTGACTTTAGCTGCCAAGACCAGCATACCTGGGCTTGAAATAAGTTTTTCTCCGTGGTGGGGCTCTGACAAGCCAGGCTTGAGATCGGCTTCTCTCTTGGGTGGAACTCTGATGAGCTATGGAGTCCAGATGTTGAAAATGGCTGCCATCATGGTGCAGGGATTCCTCTGGCTTCTGAGGCTCTTTTGGGGTGGCGGGCAAGTTATATAAGTGAATTAATTTGATGGGCAGTCTACAGAAATCTATGTATTTTGCCTATTTGCTCTCCCAGAACACTTTTAAAAATCATTTCTTTTTGCTATGCCAAGATTCATGCAATGCTTTTAAGAACTGAAAAATAGTAAAAATTAAGTCACAATGTTACTTTTATTGCAAGAAAGAAACTGAACCTGAAGACCTGAGAGCAGTTCAAGGCAATCCTAGATGATGAAATCTTCCCTACATTGGCAAAGTGCCAAAGAATGAAACATTTTTTTTCTAGTGACACTTTCTTACAATTAAAAAAAGAGAAAGACCTAGAGAGACATACCTTCTTAATGGATGTGCTCTTAGGGTAAAATTATGCTTCATGAAGTACAAAGCTTGTTTTGTCCAATAAATTACAGAGTTCAGCACAGGGAATTTGATGGAGATTCTGAGCCACACTCTTAGTGCTGGAGCAGAGAATCTAGACACTGACCATAACACAGAATGGGAATATCAGTAGCCAATATTACTCATTGAGCTTTACTTCAAAATGTGTCTCCACGAAGGAGAACCCTCTAGGGCTCAGTTATTTCTGTCTCTCTAATCACAGTGTTGAGGTACTTCAGCATTCATCATCCTCCATTAAAAACATCTCTTGATGTTATGAATTACAGTATAGTAATTTATTTTTTACACTGGGGGAAAAGGCAAGTCACATATTGCAGAACCAAATTTTTATAAATGGGAGACAGATGGTGGAGTATCAAGAAATATCAGAAAAATAAATTTCTTTCATTCACTTTTCTTTTTAGATATCAACAAAGACGTGGATACATTTATCTCCTAATTAAATAGTATGGCATTTATGAAAAGAAAGTGACACAAAGTAAATATTGAAAAGGATTCATACTACTTAATTATTTTGTTTATGAGTATGCTACAGCAAGAATAATGTCTTGTCAGATACAAATGCTGGTTTTCTGGAAGGAATTCCTAGGACATATAATCTCAAATTGAAATTTTGATGAAACCTAAATGAGGCACTGAGAATTCCAAACTGTATCATGAAACTAATACAGAAATAGATTCTAGTTCTTGAGTTTCACTTCTTGCTTGATAGACTTAAAAAAGAGTTCTTTAGGGGGCCGGCTTCCATATGATTCCCCAAGCACATCCAGTAGTAAATATAATTTCCTGAACACAGAGCAAAGAGAAAATTCTGAGTCCTGGAGGTGTGTTTCTGCGCCTGGTCAGGCCCACTCAAACACACACACCAAGAAAGAATTATCTAAATTAAAACAAGAAGTAGGTATATGGTATAATTTCAGTAAAACTAGCACCTTCCATGGTGTGAACTTATATTGAGGTTGTCAATCAGTTAAAAGAGTTTTGTCTCTTTCATTCTAAAAATGATGTAACAGTTCTTATGCCTCAAGAAAAGAAATGTGGAGCTATTCACAATAGTTAAAATCTGGAAAACAAGAGGCCAAAGAGACAGAACAAGTGTAACATCACAGAGTGTGACTCAAAAAGCCAGAAAGGGGTGTGGCTGACCGGGCGGGCACCTCGCGGTCATGATAGAACCCCAGACCTCGACAAAAAGGTGGAACTACAATCCCCAGAAGTCCAAGCAGAAGCGTAAGTAAATGGACATTTTGAACTCTCACATCGGCCTGTCTCCACCTCAGGTATTCTCCCTGGGGGTGCGGCTGACAAGTCATGCACCTGGGATCATGGTAGAGCCCCAGGCTTGGCAAAAGGTGGAACGACAACCCCCAGAAGTCCAAGAGGTAGTGGAAGTAAATGGACATTTTGAACCCTCATACCAGCCTATCTCTGCCTCAAGCATTCTCCTGGGGTGCGACTGGCCTGGGGGTGGTCGCTCATGCGCCCGATATTAATACAAAACTAGGAAATTCAACACCAAAGGAAGGTAATATCCTCAAGAAAAAGAAAGAGTATGCTAGAGGAATCTATCCCTGAACACCGCAACACCATGGGGAAATAACGCAGATCCCCAGTTCGAAGAACAAATGAAGAAATCAACCCTGAAGACTAAAAAGAATGTAGATGTACATAATCTGTCTGACAATGAATTTAGAGAAGAAATTGGTAGGATGTTTAACGAGTTCAGTGAAACAATGGAGCAGATGTCCAACAAAAATACAGGAGAACATGAACGAAACAGTTGAAAAAGGCACACAATAAATTACAGGAGGAAATGAGAGCAGAAATGAGAACCATGCAAATAGAAATATCATCGTTTAAAAACTCAGTAGATGAAATAAAAAACACAATAGGGGCTCTCAACAGTAGGATGACAGCAGTGGAAGAGAGAATCAGTGGGACTGAAGGTGAGCTGCAGAAAGCACTCAGAGAACTACATAAGATGGAAAAAGGACCAGAAAATGGATCAACAATGGAACAGAGAACAATGGGATGAAGCCAGGAGGAACAACATAAGAATCATGAGAGTC
The DNA here is from genome assembly GCA_021461705.1 of Cryptotis parvus. Lineage (NCBI taxonomy): Eukaryota > Metazoa > Chordata > Mammalia > Eulipotyphla > Soricidae > Cryptotis > Cryptotis parvus. The sequence goes on from JAJIBD010025159.1 coordinate 37,141, forward strand.
CCAGAGGGACAGGAAAGTAACCCCAAGAAAATTAAAACAGTTAAAAGCATCCTGGCTGAAAAGTTCCCCGAGTTAAAGAACAAAGGCATCCAGATCCAACAAGCCCGACACGTACCAGCAAGAAGAGACCCCAATAGAAAGACCCCTAGACACATCCTAGTCAAAGTAATGGATGCCATAGACAGAGACATAATTCTTCAGGCAGCAAGATCAAAGAAGGAAATTGTTTACAAAGGACCATCCATTCGACTTTCAGGAGACTTCTCAGAAGAGACCCTCCAAGCCAGAAGGCAGTGGTGTTATATAGTAAAAAAAAAAAAAAAAAAAAACTCAATGAAATGAATGCCTCAGTAAGAATTCTTTAACCGGCTAAACTCTGAAATACCTTCAGATTTGAAGGACATATATACAACTTCTTGGATAAACAACAGCTTAGGAACTTTGTAAACTCAAAACCAACCTTAAAAGAAGGACTGAAAGAGCTACTCTAAGACAAGACAAAACCCAAAAGAACAACAAACCTATACAGAAAGATGGCACAAAATCCCACACAATAATCTCTCTCAATGTTAATTGTCTAAATGCACCAGTTAAGAGACACAGAGTGGCAAAATGGATCAAAAAATTGAATCCGACATTCTGTTCCCTTCAAGAAACACACCTGAACAATCGGAGCAAAAGAGAGGCTCAAAATAAAAGACTCGAAAATAATCCTTCACTCAAACAACCCATCCAAAAAGGCTGGGGTATCCATACTTGTATCTGACAACATAGACTTCAGGCAGAAGAAGGGCAGAAGGGTCAGTGAGGGTCACTCCTTAATAGTCAAGGAATACATATACCAGGAAGAAATCACACTATTAAACATATATGCACCCAACAAGTGACCAAAAATACCTAAAGCAACTAATAGTAGACTTCAAAGAAGACGTTGACAGCAACACAATTGTAATTGGAGACTTCAACACTGCTCTATCAAGCCTGGATAGATTAAGAATATTGAAACTCACCAAGGAAATACTGGCCCTAAAAGAAGAGATGGAAGAAAGAGGGATGGTAGACATATACAGGGCATTTTATCCCCCAAAAAGCTGAATACACTTTCTTCTCCAAAATAGATCACATGCTGAGCCATAAATCATACCTCCATAAGATCAAGAAGATAGAAATTGTGCCAACTATTTTTCAGACCATGATGCACTGAAAATAGAAGTTAATTGTACACAAAAATGGAGACCAATACCAAGTACCTGGAAACTAAACAGCTCACTGCTGAACAACCAGCAGTCATAAAAGAAATCAAAGAGGAAATCCAAAGATTCCTGGAAACAAATGAGACTGAAAACACAAATTATGAGAACTTGTAGGATACGGGCAAAAGCAGTGTTAAGAGGCAAGTTCACAGCTCTTCAAGCATTTATCAGAAAAGAAGAAAAGACCATCACAAACAGTCTGACTTCACAACTTAATATCTTAGAGAGTGATAAACAAAAGGAGCCCAATGCATGCAGAAAGAAAGAAATAATAAAACTTAGAGCAGAAATCAGTGAGATGGAATGTCAAAAAATAATCCACAAGATCAACGAAACCAAAAGCTGGTTCTTTGAAAAAATAAACTAGATTGATAAACCACTTGCAAGACTTGTAAGTAAAGGAAAAGAGAGAACCCAAATAAGTAGAATCAGAAATAAAAACGGGAACATCACAACAGAAATCACAGAAATTCAAAAGATCATCAGAGATTTTCCTGCACGGCAGAGCCTGGCAAGCTACCCGTGTCATATTTGATATGCCAAATACCAGTAACAATTATAGACCTCATCCCTATGACCTGATGGAATGGTTTGAGGCTCTTTAAGTTCCTGGAGCAAGCTGGTGCCCTTGGGCTCTACTTGCATCAGACGGACATATGGAGATGTTACTGGTGCCCGCATGAGCAAATCGATGATGAACGGGAAGACAGTGATATAGTGAGTGATACATCAGAGATTACTATGAGAAACTGTATGCCACGAAACAAGAGAACCTAGAAGAAATGGACAAACTCCTGAATTCCTATAGCCTCCCAAGTCTGCAACAAGAAGATTTGGAATACCCAACAAACCTATCTCCATCGAGGAGATGGAATCAGTAATCAAAAAGTCTCCCCAAACACAAAAGCCCAGGTCCAGATGGATTCACCAGTGAATTCTACCAAACCTTTAAAGAAGACCAACTCCCAATACTTTTCAAGCTCTTCCGGCAAATTGAAGAAACAGAAACACTCCCAAATAGCTTTTTACGAGGCACATATCACCCTGATACCCAAAGCAGACAGAGATGTCACTAAAATGGAAAACTACAGACAATCTCCCTGATGAACACAGATGCTAAGATCTCTTCAAAAAATACTAGCAAATAGAATCCAAAGAGTCATCAAAAAGATTATACACCATGACCAGGTGGAATTCATCCCAGGAATGCAAGGATGGTTCAACATCTGCTAGTCAATCAACATAATACATCATATCAACAAAAAGAAAAAATAAAAACCATATGATCACATCAATAGATGCAGAGAAGGCACTTGACAAGATTCAACACCTGTTCATGATAAAAACTCTCCGTAAAATGGGGACTGAAGGGACCTTCCTCAGTATAAACCAGGCCATATGACAAGCCCACAGCGAGCATCATTCTCAATAGGGAAAAACTGAATGCCTTCTCCTTAAGATCAGGGACAAGACAAGGCTGCCCACTCTCACCACTTCTATTCAATATAGTACTGGAAGTACTTGCCATAGCAATCATGGAAGGAAAAGACATTAAGGGCATCCAGACAGGAAGGGAAGTAGCCAAGTTGTCACTATTTGCAGATGACATGATATTATACCTGAAAACCCGAAACTCTCTACCGAGGCTCCCTTAAAATAATACATTCCTATAGTAGAGTGGCAGGGTACAAAATCAATACCCAAAAGTCAATGGCCTTCCTATATGCAAACAGCGAAAGAGAAGAAAGGGACATTAAAGAAACTATCCCATTCACAATTGCGACACAGAAAATCAAATACCTAGGAATCAGTTTGACAAAGAATGTAAAGGATATCTACAAAGAAAACTACGAAACGTTACTTCAGGAAATAAAAGAAGACCTGAGGAAATGGAGACACATTCCCTGCTCATGCATTGGAAGGATTAACATTATCAAAATGGTAATACTCCCTAGAGCTTTATACAGATTCAATGTGGTCCCTATAAATATACCCATGTTGTTCTTCAAAGAAATTGAACAAACACTCCTGAAATTTGTATGCAATAATAAACTCCCACTAATAGCTAAAACAATCCTTGGGAAAAAGAAAATGGGAAGTATCACTTTCCCCAACCTCAAGCTCTACTACAGAGCAGTTGTAATTAAAACAGTGTGGTATTGATATAGAGACAGACCCGTAGACCTATGGAATAGAACTGAATATCTTGAAACATACTCTCAAATATACAGCCATTTAATCTTCGATAAAGCAGCAAAAAATATTAAGTGGAGCAAAGAACGCCTCTTCAACAAATGGTGCTGGGAAAACTGGGCAGCTACATGTAAAAAAATGAACTTATATCTCCTTCTAACGCCATGCGCAAAATTCAGATCAAAATGGATTATAGATCTCAATATCAGACGTGAGTCTATAAAGTATATTGAAGAAAACATAGGAGAAATGCTCTACGACATCGAAACTAAAAAGTATCTTTAAAGACGACACACCACTGACTAAGCTCATGGAAGCAAAGATAAACAAATGGGATTTGATAAAATTGAAAAGCTTCTGCCCTTAAAAGAAACGGTGACCAAGATACAAAGACAATACACAGAGTGGGAGATGATATTCACCGAATACCCATCTCACAAGGGGTTAATATCCAGGATATATCAGCACTGGTAGCCCTTCACGAGAAAAAAAACAGCCAATGCCATCAAAAAATGGGGATAAGAAATGAACAGAAGCTTCCAAAAAAGAAATTCTAATGGCCAAAAGGCATATGGAAACATGCTTTTCATCTTTAATCATCAGGAGATGCAAATCAAAACAACAATGAGGTACCATCTCACACCACAGAGACTGGCACACATCAAAAACAGCAAGAACAACCAGTGCTGGCGAGGATGTGGGGAAATAAGGGACTCTCATCCATTGTTGGTGGGAGTGCCGAGTGGTCCAGCCCTTTTGGAAAACAGTATGGACATTCCTCTGAAAAACTAGATATTGAGCTCCCATTTGATCCAGCAATAGCACTCCTGGGAATATACCCAAGAGACCAAAAAACACATAGCAGAAACACTATCTGTACTTCTTTGTTCATATCTGATCTATTCACAATAGCTAGAATCTGGAAACAACCTAAATGCCCGAGAACAGAGGACTGGCTAAAGAAACTGTGGTTCATCTACACTATGGAATACTATGCGGCTGTCAGAAAAAGACGAAATTAGAAAATTTACCTGCAAATGGATGGACATGGAGACTGTCATGCTGAGTGAAATTAGTGAGAAGGAAAAGGACAGATATAGAATGACTAAATTCATTAATAGGATATAAATAGATACCAGTGTTTTAATAAATGTGGGAAATGGTAATGGCAGACTAAAACTCACCATTGAATATACACAAAGAGACTTAAGTGGTAAACTCTAAATATCTGCAGGGCTAGCCACAATGTGTAAAAAAAGAGGGAGAGAGATACAGAGACAGAGAGACAGAGAGAGAGAGAAAGAGAGGAAATGAGGGTACCTGCTATTGAGGCAGCCTGGGGTGGAGCGGAAGGGGTGGGGTACATTGGTGGTGGAAATGGGGCGCTGGTGGAGGGATATGGGTGCTGGAATACTCTATTACCAAGAACCAGTTATGAACACCTTTGTAATTGTATGCCTCATGGTGGTATAATAAAAATTAAAAAAATACACATAACAGAACCCTGAAAGTAATTTATTAATTTCTTACTTGAATTTTTATGTAGAATGACCAAAACAGTGTTGACAAATCTTAAACTCAAGCTCTATAAGAAGAATCATTTACATGCTTTATTTTTTAACAGAAAGATTGTATTGTTCTGTTGCAATAATATAATAAAATGAGAAATAAATGAACTTCAAAAAAAAGCCAGAAAAAAATCTGAAAATAAAATAATTGCCAAACTTTCCTATATACAAATAATGAAACAGAAGAAACGGATATCATAAAAACGATCCCGTTCACAATTGTGCCACAGAAAATCAAAGAGCAAGAAATCAGTTTGACAAAGAAAGTAAAGAAACTCTACAAAGAGAACTACAAAATGTTACTTTAAGAAATAAAAGAGGACACAAGGAAATGGAAACACATTCCCTGCTCATGGATCAGGAGAATCAACCTTGTCAAAAGGGTAATGTCCCCTAGAACTTCATAGAGATTCAATACCATCCCTATAAGGATACCTATGATATTCTTCAAAGAAATTGACCAAACATCCTGAAATTTGTATGCAAAAATGAACCCCCATGATTAGCTAAAGCAATCCTTTGGAAAAGAATATGGAGGAATCACCTTTCCCAATTACAACTCTACTACAAACCAGTAGTAATTAAAACAGCATGGTATTGGAATAAAAAGAAAACATGTGAACATATGGAATAGCGTTGTTTATCCTGACAACCAGCTTCAAATACATGATCATTTAATCTTTGACAAAGGAGCAAAAAAGTGAAATGGAACAAACAAAGCCTCTTAAGCAAGTGGTGCTGGAAAACTGGGCAGCTACATGTAAAAAAAAAATGAATTTGAACCTCTGTCTAACATCATGCATAAAAATCAGATCAAAATGGATTAAAGATCTCAATATCAGACCTGAATCCCCAAAGCACGCAGAAGAAAATATTGGAAAAACCCTCCACAACAGTGAAGCTGAACACATCATCAAAGATGAAACACCACTAACAAAACAACTAGAATAAAGGATAACATATAGGAATACATGAAACTCAAAAGCTTCTGCCCCTCAAAAAAATGACCAAGATACTAAAACATTCCACAGAATGGAAAAGAATATTCACCCAATATCCATCTGATAAAAGGATAATATCCAGGATATAGCAGGCACTGGTAGAACTTTACAAGTAGAAAACAGCCAACCCCATCAAAAATAGGGAGAAGAAATGAACAGAAAGAAATTCAAATGGCCGATAGCCATATGAAAAAATGCTCATCGCCATAGTCATCACTTGATCACTTGACATCTGTTATTCATCGATTTGGTTGAGAGGGGCACCAGGAGCATTGCCATTTGACCCTATCATGTGCTAGTGTAGACCAATGGCATCTGGTTGCTTCAGGAATACAAAAAGCCTCAAACCATTCGTTCAAATTCTTGTTAAAGAAGTCACGACCATCTTGTAGGTGGGCAACCACGTGATCTTTTGACATCCTGTGGGATTTAGACAGTAATGGCTCTAGTCCAGCAGTCATCTCCAAAACCCATTACATGTCCTGCCCATCTGATATTCAATGCCTTGTCAAACAAGACAGCATCCCTGACTCTGGAATGTTGATGGAGGTTGGAACTCGGGATTCCTCTTTCACTTGTGTAAAGCATGATATTCCAAGCATAGTTATTTCAATTCCTCTTTCAGAGACCTGAATAACGGTCTCATTCTGCTTTCACAGGGCCAAGGTCTCTGAGGCATATGTTAATGCAGGTAGAGCAGTGTAGTCAAAGATATGTGCCCAAAGCCAGAGGTTCTTTTTCCTTTCAGCTATTTCTTCAAAAAAACAGCTATTTCTTCAAATGCTCTTGAAACCATTATTCCATGCTGTTCTCTTCCTCTTGTGCAGCTCAGGTTTTAGGTCGTTCATGTTGACTTCTCGACCTAAGTACACATAGCTGCTGCATTTAGAGATGTTTGTTCCATTGAGAGTGAATGGGGCCTCTGGAACTAGTTCATTTTTCATGAACATAATTTTGTTGAGATTCATCTGTAGACCTATTTATCCACATTCTTTGTTGAAGTCAGTCAGCATTTGTGCCGTTGGCTAATGTTTGGTGTTATTAGAACGATGTCATCAGTGAAGCGGGAGGTGGTGTAGTTGACGACCATCTATCTTCACTCCAATTCCTTCCTATTCTAACTGTTGCATAATGTTCTCCAGCATGGCACTGAAGAGTTTTGGTGAAATGGTATCACCCTGCCAACCTCACTTTGACATCAATGATCACTTTCTAGTAGAATGGTAAGATCCTGGTTGTGAATCAGTAATACAGCTCATGAAGGATCTTTTTGTATTGGGTTTGAACGCCCTGTTTGGCTAGGGCTTTTATGACCACTTAGGTCTCAACAGAATCAAAGGTTTTCTTTAAATCATAAATGTGAGACAAAGCGAATTTTTGAACTTCCTACACACCTCAGTGAGCTTGGTTACTATCTGGATATGGTCAATTCTGCTGAATCCATTTGGAACCCACTTGCTTGCATGGTTGTCCCTTCATCTAATGTTCTGCAAATCCTGTTCAGGATGACTCGAGTGAACAGCTTGTAGATGATGGACAACAGGCAGATGGGTGATAGTTGCCAATGCCATGAATGTCTCCCTTCTATACAGTAGAACTGTCCTGCTGGATTTCCATTGGGAGGAAAACTTGCATTCAGACAGTAGCATGTGAAGAGCTGAGCCAGTGTATTGATGATTACTGACGGCAGATTTTTTCAGATGTTCAGGTCTCACTTTGTCTGGGACTGGTGCTGTTTGCTTCTTTACCAATGAAATGGCCAGTGAAATTCTGCCCGATGCAGTGAAGCCAGGATAAGCATTCACAATGTCGCCTGTCCTTCGCCAACTATAAGAGATAGATGACTGCCCTCCGACATCCTGATGGATCTATCACATCTTCTAGAAAGGCAATAGAAGACTATCCATTAGTTCTACTCAGATCTCTTTGATAGACACGCGCACTTGCCCTTATACCAAATTCCACAGGATGGATATGTCCTTCCCAACATTCTCCCTTATGAAATCCGATAGTAGTCATCAGAAGAGATGCAAATCAAAAAACCATGAGATATAATCACACCACAGAGACTGGCACATATCCAGAAGAGCAAAACAACAAGTGCTGCTGTGGATGTGGGGAAAAGGGAACTCTCATTCATTGTTGTTGGGAATGTGTTGGCATAAAGTAGATCTAAGGATATGTGAAGGAAGGTCTGATGGATACTGCCTGTTAACAGATACACAGGGACTTCTGGCAGACTGTCTCCCAATTGAGTTAGTATGTAGAATTCCCTAGTGAGACTGTTAATCAAGCTGCAGTATATCCTAGGTCATTTCTCTGCACATTTCCTTGTTGGCTATAACTAGCCCAAGATGGAGTCTAATGGACAATGCTTAAAGTTAGGCAGAAAATAGGTTTTTCTTGTTCTTCTGTCTGACATGTCCTTGCCATCATGGGCTAGTCCGGAGGCTGCATTAGCAACTGTAATGTGTTATTTTGTTCATCTCATCTTACCTAGATAGCACCCCCTGCAGGTTTTGGTTCCTGATTGCCTCCTTCCTATTATTCCTAAGTCCTATGCAAAAATGTGAACTGTCTTTGTAATGTAAACCATGAGCTGTATTGCCCTTTGATTCGATGGGATAGGAGAGTTGGGTCTTGGTGGAGATGGTCAGTCAGCTCAATGAGTCATCTAAGGTCAGTGGGGTCAAGTGAGTCAGCTAAAGTCAGTTAGCTGCGGTTAGTCAGCTGCCAAGATGAGAGCTGCTGCCCCTCCGCTTCGTGATCATTAAAAATATTAATGGATATACGTCGTGTTCCTGGTGTCTCATCTCTGTGCCTCTGACCCGGCAGGACATTCCTGCTTCAGGAATGTCTTCTAGTACAACAGCTTTTTAAAAACAATATGGACATGCCTTCAAGGACTAGAAATTGAACTTCACATTTGACCCAGCCATTCCACTCCTGGGAATATACCTTTGGAAGCCAAGAACACCCAGCAGAAACACCATTCCCACTTTTTTGTTCATAGCAGCACCATTCACAATAGCTAGAATCTGGAAACAACCAGAGTGCCAGAGAATTGATGACTGGATAAAGAAACTTTGATACATCTACACAATGGAATACTATGCAGCTGTTAGGAAAAATGAAGTTATGAAATTCGCCTATAAACAGATGGAAATGGAGAGGCTCATGTTGAGTGAAATTAGCCAGAAGGAAAAAGACAGATATAGAATGGCTGCATTTATTTGCATGATATAAATATATAGATACATACACACATATTATGATACCAATATCCAAGGTCAGACAAAACATGGATCTGGAGGTCTTTTTGAAAGTGGAATCTACCACAAAGTGTCTGAGAGTCGAAATTTGGTTTGGGACAAAGAAGGAAACAGTGTTCTAACAATTGTTGTACGTGATAATACCAGCCTAGAATTGTGTATTGAATACTAGGCAAAAAGATACACATGATAACCTCCTAAATATATGTATCACAACCCACAGTGTGTAATAGAAGGAAAGAGAGAGAGAGACTAAAGAGATAATGAACTCCCATAGAGGCAGGCTAGGGAGAGGAAAGAATCAGGGAGATTGGTGGTGTGAATGGGCACTGGTGGAGGGTTGGGTGCTGAAACAATGCATGACTGAAACCGGATATGAACGTGTTTGTAATTGTGTATCTCACACTGGTATAATAAAATATTTTAAAAATTATAAAAATAATTCACAAGAATGAGTGACTGGACAAAAAGAACTATGGTATATATTAGCAATGAAAATACAACCCAAATTTAAAATAAGATGAAATCACTGAATTTGCTGTGACGCGTCACCGACCCACCCTGCAGCAGCAGTTTTTTCCAAGCCCGCCCATGTATGCCCATCCAGAGACTCACATACGGGGCAGAGCTTCTACTTGCTCTCCTGTGCCCAGTGAATCACGAGGCATCCAGGGAGGGATGGCCAGGTATAGCCCTGTCCTACCACTCCAGCAGAGCCTGCAAGAAGTCAGGAGGAACCCCACACCATGAGGGCTGCCATTTTTCACATCGGACTCCCTCTCATCAGAACTCCACTCCAGCAGAAGAGGCTGATCATAGCCCAGCTCACCTGGCCGTAAGAGGCCATGTGGTTCATCAATAAATACTTGAGTTTGAAAGAATTGGCCACCCGATGGGGTGACTGACTGGGAAGCTATGGAGCGCGCACTTATCAAAGAAAACTCTGAGAGACCAGGTCCTATGCAAAAGCAAGAGTTTTTATTAATATTCGAGTATACCGGGCTCGCTGCTTACGACCACAAAGCAGTCAGTGGCTAAGAGCCCTAAGCCCATCCAGGAGGATCTTTTAAGAGATAATTCCCACCGCTACAGAAATGCCGAGCATAACATCCAATAGATTTAAAATATTACATCAAGGTCTGTGCACAGGCAGCCAATCACTTTGGTACCAGGAAACCATCACACCAATCAGATAATACTTAATACTTCTTTTTCTATATTTGGTGTGGCTAGACACACTTTGGGATCATGGGTCAGCAACGGCTATGCCTATGTGCAGGAATGCAATCCAGGCTATTCAGGAGATAGTAGGTTCTGGGTGGGGTCTCACAACCTCTAACAGGAATTTGTTCTGGGCCTTTTTTGTAGATAACAAAAAGGTTACTTCAAGATGGAAAGGACACTCAGGCCCTAAATTGGTAACTTTCCATGAGTAGGCCTGCCCTGGGAAAGGGGGAGGGGGTTCTGCCTTCTTTCAGAGTTTTGAGGTAACTACAAGATTATCCCACCTGCACAGCAGAGCCTGGAAAGCTACCTGTGTCATATTTGACATGCAAATACCAGTACAATTATAGACCTCATTCCCATGACTTGATGGAATAGTTTGAGGCTCTTTATGTTTTGAGTAGGCAGATGCCCTTGGGCTATCTCACACATGACAGGACATATTGAGATGTTACTGGTGCCCTTAAGTAATCAATGATCTATGGGAAGTCATGTGATCAAGTCAATGGATCTGGAGAGCTTCATGCTGAGTTAACTTAAGAGAGGACATACACAGAATGATCTTATTCAAAAGGAAGATATAAAAAAGGTAGAAAAATAAAAATGTCCAGGAGTCTACATAAACTAAGAACTGGTCTTTAATAGGAAGCTAGCATCAGTGAGCACAGAAAATATGAGATATTGGGACACTGGTTGAGGGAACCAGACACTGTGGTGGAGGGCACTCTGCTGGAATGTTTATGCAAAAAAACCAATCATAGCACCCATGATGCCTAAAATACAGTTAAAATAATTTTTAAAGAGCGGATTGTCCCACTTTTCCACTTATAAGACTCCCCCTATTTTTTCTCTACTACTTAGAGTCCTTATAAATTTTAGGAGGGATGAAATGGAAGGGACAAAAATTCAAAGATTTTATAATTTAATTTTAAACTGTTCAGCATAGCATAGATTCAGTATTTTCTTAACAACAAAAGGAATAATGGTAGATGAGGGTATTAGCTATATGAGCAAAAGTGTTACAGACTCACCCAACTTCAACTCCATAGATTCTTAAAACATTAAAATGATCATACAATTATGAAAGGTTACACAACAGGTGATTATACCTTCTTAATTTTGTGTATTTATTTCATACATTTTGTTTTGTGTATTTATTTCATGAAATGTTTTCTGTTGTTCCACTGGTGTGCAAATTCTTGAATATCAGATCGTCTACTAGCTTATCCTTATATCATAAAGCTGGCATAAAGCAAACCCAAATAGTTCATCTCTTGAATTTATGAAGAAATAAGCATAGTCTGTTTCTTCAGAATCACAGGATCAAAATCTGGAGATGGGATCCTTTAACTGCTCTTTACTGTCTTAACATCAATAATATCTCTAGTAAATTCTACATCTTCTATCCTGCTAAAGCACTTAGGTCCCTGATTATACTTACTATAAATATTTAATTATCTGTTAATTACTCTCTTTAGAGACTTTGTTTATCATTTGTGCCAGCAGCATAAACTCTTGGGGATAGGATTAGGATCTAATACCTGGCTTTGAATTGATTACTTGTATGTTCAATGTCAAAGGATTGACACCTCTGCTTGCAAAGTCTTTGACAAGCACAATGCAGCATAAAAAATACGAAAAAAATCTGCATCCCCAGGAAGCAGAGTTCCCTATCATTATATTGTTTTTTGTGGATCATAATTTTGCACTTGTAGGTAACAGAGAGGAATGGGACATCAGAAGAGTAATCAGTAAAAAGTATCACCAAGGAAGCAAGGCAATGAAGGTTGCCACTCTGCATTAGTGTAAGATGCACAAAGAAATGCTACTGAAAATTAAGAAATTTTTCCATTCTTCCCTTTAGCACCTGGTTGTAAAGTATAAATAATAATATTCAAGATTATTGCCACTAACATAGTAAGCTATGAAGATCTTACTATACTGAGTATGTTTTGTGAGAACTGATTTGATTGTGTTTCTTCTACAATTAATTCCTAACAAACTCTCAACATCAATAGTAGATGTTGTGATCAGGTGAATGGCAATGAACCTGCACTGTTTTCAACATATCATGATAATAACACCCAAAATGACACCCCATAAACTACAACCCCATTTTAAAGTTAGGTGATTGACACTGTGGTTTGCTAATGTTTGCACAGAAAATGCTAGATTCAATATTTAAAAAAAGAATTTGTACCATTCTGAGATCACAAAAAAATTCATAACTCTCAGAGAGGTAGCATTTTTTAGATAGAGGTTTGGCTTTAAAATAATTGCATATTAAGAACATACCAGTAAAATAATGAAAAAACTTTCCATGCAATAAAAAAATGTGCTGCCTTGAAAGAACTGGTGCTCTTTATTGAGGATTAGAAACAAATTAAACCAGCATTGATTATTACTATAGAAATATTGTCACAAGTATTGAGCATATAAAAGAGAAGCTAATAGAAAAGAAAAAATAAACTAATATAAATAGTTGAACAAACATCTATGAATGCAGCAATTATGTGTACCTAGGTTGAGAACTCCCAACATGATGAACGACCTAAAACCTTAGCTATGCAGAAGGAAGAGAGCAGCAAGGAAAGCCCTTCAAGAGCATCAAAGCAATAGCTAAAAGAACAAAGAATCTCTGGCTTCAGGCAATCTCTTCAACTTCACCATTCTACCTGAACTAATATATGCCTCAGAGACCTGGGCCCTACTAAAGCAGGGATGAGAATGCTATTGGGTCTCTCCCAAAGAGGAATCGAAAGAGCTATGCTTGGAATACCATGCCTCCCACTCAAGTGAGAGAGGGAACCGGAGTTTGACCTCCATAGATGATCAAGAGTCAGATATGCTGACTCCTTTGCCAAGGCATTGAAAATCAGATGGGTTGGACGTGTAATCCGACTTGCAGTTGACTGCTGGACTAGAGCCGTTACTGACTGGATCCCACGGGATATCAAAGATCACATGGCCGCCCACCTACAAGATGGTCAGACTTCTTCATCAAGACCCTGAATGAACCGTTTTAGGCTTTTGTATTCCTGAAGCAAGCAGATGCCATTAGGCTACACTAGCACATGGTAGGACAAATGAAAATGTTACTGGTGTCCACTTGTGCAAATCGATGGATAACAGAATGAAGTGATCCAGTGACAAAGGTTGAAGTAATGCATGTTATGTGACACTTCTTTAAAGTTAATCCTAGCATTAAATGCTAACAGACTAAATCCTAACATTTAACTATATGAAGTGATATTCATTTCTATGTATTTGGACTTGATATATAGGAAATTTGGGGGGCAAAACTAGCTAATAATTAACTAAATCACAAACATGATCATTAATTCACTTAGGAAAGTTATTCTTGCCAAATGACAATTTTGAGTACACTTAAAACATCGTAGCTCTGGGTCTGGAGCAATAGTACAGCAGTCAGGGAGTTTGCCTTGCATGCAGTCAACTCAAGGTTCATTCCCCAGGATCCCATATGGTACCCTTTTCATGGCCAGGAGTCATTCCTAAGTGAAGAGCCAGGAGTTAACCCTGAGCATTGCTGATGTGACCCAACAAGCAAAAACACAAACAAAGAAAAAAAAGCAAAACTACACAGTAGCTCTGATTTAAACCAATATTTACATAAACTTAACAGTAGGTATAGTTAGAAAAGGTAGCTATTTAAAATAGCTTTCCATTTCCATTCATTACTATTTTATTACTATAACATTTTGGTTAATGGAAGTTTAAATGCTGTGCTGGAGCATTAGTATAGTAGGTAAGAGTGCTTGCCTGGCACACACCCAACCAGGATTTCATCTCTGGCACCCCAGATAGTCCCCTGCCAGGAGTATTCCTGAGCACAGTCAAGAGAGTCAGGAGTACTGCCAGGCAATCCCGGAGGAACAGAGTCAGGAATAAATCCTAAGCACCACAGGATCATATCTACGTACCAAAACCAGAAAACAAAAATGAAACAAAAAGTCTAATGTTTATAAGTTTAGGAACATAATGTCACAATATCAGGGTGCCATTCTCCCTCTATAAAGTTCATAGGTCCTTTCCCTATTTTATTTTATTTTAGTTAAGCTTTTATTTCAGGGCCTATAACTTGTGATATTCAGGCTTACTCCTGTCTCTGTGCTTAGCGATCATTTGCTGGTGCTCATGGGACTCTGTGAATTGCCAAGGATTGAACCCACGTTGGCATCTGAAAGCAAGCACCTTACCCACTGCACTTTTCCCATCTTATCATTCCTTTCCTGTTATATAGGTAAAGTTTTGTAATTGATATTAACCTCCATCTCCCACCGACTTAGTTACTTCATTTATGCCATTAGAGTCAAAGGGTTTGTTTTCACTGGGCATTGTCTATGCTCTTGCTTGTTCATAATCACACAAATTCATTTGTATTTTTTTCCTTTTACTAATTTTGCTTAAAATGCCACACTCTAGTTCCATTTGTATTATAACAGAATGAGAGATTTCATCTGAAAAAAATAGTTCTGATCCATAGTGTTCATTGGAGTCCCTGAAATCATATGTTAAGATCCCTAAAATTATAGGATGAATGTGTGATGTGAGTCTGAAGGTGCTGAGCACGTTAAGACGTGTCTTATTCCTGTACTAACTTACTGGGCCAACTGAACTGTTTAATCAAGAACATTTGCTAAAAAATAATTGCAATGATATTATTAGTCATCATTGTTGTATAGTAATAATATATGCACTTAAATAAGTAAAAAAGACTATGAATGGGTTGATTCACATATAACTTATTTAAATTATTTACTTCTCTGTTATAAGATGCCAGGGAATGATATGTGTATGCTAAATAAACCTGAATGTAATTATTTTCTTTTCCTCCTAATAAACTTTTATATTATTTATTTGGTAGTTTGGGGGCCACATGTGGCTGTGCTCAGTTCAAGACTTGTTCCCGGCTCTGTGATCAGCTATCACTTCTGTCTGGGATTGGGGAAACTTCTTATGTGTACATAGATGGAGGACATGATTCTGATAGTAGCCAATATGTTTACTGTTGGAGAATTAAATGACTTCATATCTGAAGTGCTAGTTTATCATATGGCTGAGATAAAAATAAGTATTTTAAAAAGGGGCTACTATATTGCCCAGCAGCTCCCCGCTCTCCTCACCAGGTGCCTTCCGTGGCGGGCAGGCCCGGAGGCATTCCTTTACAGGATAAAGGGCTGGAAGTTTGAGAAGGGACCAGCCACCCCAGCTTCCTCGAACTGCCCTCCCGACACCCAGCAGCTCCCCGCTCTCCCCACCAGGTGCGTTCCCGGGCAGGCAGGCCCGAGGCACTCCTTTCCAGTATAAAGGGGCTGGAACTTTGAGAAGGGGACCAAGCCACAACCAGCTTCTTCGAATCTTCCACTAGACTACCTCCACCCCGACCCCTGACTCCAGAACCACCCCACTGACACTCCAAAATTCAAAACCACCACATGCGGACATATAGATAGATATTACCATGCGGACATGGTAATATCTATCTACCTGAGATACCACTGAGCATTTGCCCCTACATTCCTTGCTATTCATCCCTAACTGCAAAGTAATTCAGGCACCTCCTAACTCTATTGACTACTCACCTGGAACACACATTTTCAACCTATGATAGGCATTATGGTAAAGCAATGCAGAATTTCTTCAACCTCTCGATTGAAGTCACTAATACAGATGAGTCAAGCAATAACGATGAGCTATATAACCTCTCTGAAAGAGGAGTTTTGGAAGGAACTGTTAAAGATTCACAAGGAACTCAAAGAAACAATGGAATACAAAGTCAATAAAATACAAGAGGACATGAGAGCAGAATTGAGTAAATTTCAGAACAAAGTACAAGCAGAAATGACACATATTAAAAATGAAGTAATTGAACTGAAAACACAGGGGAAGGCCTCCAAAGCAGAGGAGGAAAGAATTAGTGATCTCCAAGATGAGGTTCAGAGATTCTGTAGACAACATCAGAAGATGGGAAAAAAAGACTCACAATCAAGGAACAGACTACCAGAGAAAATAGGGATGAAGCCAAAAAGGAACAACATACTCATCGTTGGGGTCCCAGGAAGGGCAAGAAGAAAACCCTGATGAAGAAAAAGTCAAAGCCATCATCGCTGAGAAGTTCCCTGAACTGAAGAAAGCATGGTCCCAGATATAGGAGGCCAGTAGGATACCAGCTAAAAGTAACCCCCACAAGAATACTCCAAGACACATCCTTATTAAAATGACAAAAAAAGATAGACAGAGATAGAATACTGAAAGCAGCAAGATCAAAGAAGGAAATCACGTACAAAGGAGCATCCCTGAGATTTAGCAGACTTTTCAGATGAAACACTCCAAGCCTGAAAACAATAGTGGGATATTGTGAAAAGACTCAATGAACTGCAGGCTTCACCAAGAATTCTTTACCCACCTAGACTTACTTTCAGATGTGAAGGAAAGATACACAACTTCATGGATAAACAACAACTCAGGAAATTCATAACTCAAAACCAACTTTTAAAGAAGGGTTGAAGGGTCTATTGTAAAATAAAATAACCCAAAACCACAACAAGTTTAAAACAGAAAGATGGCACAAAATCCAATGACAATAATCTCTCAATGTCAGCGGTCCAATTGCACCAATTAAGAGACACAGAGTGGCAAAATGGATTAAAAAACTGAATCCAACATTCTGCTGACTACAAAAACACATCTGAATAATCAGAACAAACACATACTCAAAGTCAAAGGCTGGAAAACCATTCTCCATGCAAAAAAACTCCTCCCCAAGGCGGGGTGTGGCCCTACTCCTATCTGAAAATATAGATTTCCAGGCTGAAAAAGGTTAAAGGGACAATGAAGGCCTTTTCTTTATAATTAAGGGGGTATGTATACCAGGGAGAAATCACACTATTAAACATATGCCCAAACCAGAGTGGCCAGCAAAATACTTAAAATGACTATTAATAGATCTCAGAAGACATTAACAGTAGCACAATAATAGTCGGAGACTTCAACACTGCCTTATCGACTATGGATGGATAGATCGACAAGACTGAAACTCACAAGAGAAATACTGGACCTGAAGGAAGAAATGGAAGAAATAGAGCTGGTTAATATATACAGGGCTTTTCATCCCAAAAAAGCTTTAAATACACATTTTTTTCCAGTGCACATGGAACATTCTCCCAAGATAGACCATATACTGAGTCACAAAGCATACCTCAACAAAATAAAAAAGATAGAATTGTGTCAAGCTACCTTTTCAGATCATGGTGCACTAAAATAGTATTTAACCATACACGGAAGCAGAGTCAAACCAAACACCTGGAAACTGAACAGCTCACTGCTGAACAACAAATGGGTCATAGAAGAAATCAAACAGGAAATCCAAGATTCCTAAAACAAATGATAATGAAGGTACCAACTATCAGAACTTGTGGGACACAGCAAAAGCTGTGTTAAGGGGAAAGTTCATAGCTCTGCAAGCATTCATCAGGAGAAGAAGAAAGGGCCCATATAAATAACTTGACCTCACAGCT